>SNQJ01S0015200.1:21081-54713 GCA_010110895.2 Picea sitchensis
CACTTACAACTCGAGAGGATATTCTTCATACCCTCAAAGAGAATTTAGTCATGGCACAAAATTGCATGAAGCAACAAGAAGATCAAGGTCACTTTAAACGTCAATTTGCAGAAGGGGATCAGGTGTTTCTTTGACTACAACCTTACAAGAAAAATTCCCTCAAGGCCAAGCATTTTCAGAAGATGGCGCCCAAATTTTATGGTCCTTATACCATGCTCAAGCATGTGGGACAAGTCGCCTATCAGTTAGCTTTGTCTAGCCATTTGAAGCTACATCCTGTTTTTCATGTTTCATGCTTAAAGAAGGTTATTGGAGCTAAGTGCCAAATTCAAACCAACCTTCCAGAGTTAGATGAAGAAGGATCCATTTGGCTACAACCAGAAGCAGTTTTGGACCAGCGTGAGCATCACCTACATCAGAGAACCATCAAGGAAGTGCTAGTCCAGTGGAAAGATACAACTCTAGCAGACGCCACTTGGGAACCAGCTACAATTCTGCAGCAATTTCCTCATCTCAAGCCTTGAGAACAAGGCTGTTTTTAAGGGGGCAGACATGTTAGGGTCCTAACCTGCACATAGGTAGAACAATATATTCGGATGTAATAACGGTCAATATTAATAAGACCTTTCAATAAAATAGAATAATGTGGATTTAAGAAGACCTAATAGAAGCTTCCACTTCTAGAAGGATCTTCCTCTAGATGCTTCTTTTTAGTATAAATAGGAGTTGAGGGTATGAGAAACCTAGCTTGGATATTATTGTAATAGAGCTCTGCTCAACTGGAGGTTTCCTTATTGTAATAGAGCTCATTTCAACTCGAGGTTTCTAAGAGGCCCGTGAACATTGCTTCGTGATTCAAAGTGTTATTTCTCACAGTTATTCTTATATCATTTCGTTATTGTGGTGAATGTTCGCTATATTGTTGTTATTCTTCCATTACTAGCATTTTATTTCTCGTTTCTTCATACATTTTTATATCCGAATATTTTAAGCAAAGTTTGATGAAAATGCTAGTCTCTTTGTGTTGTTAAAGTTAATGAAGGTTTGCAGTTATGTGATCATATACACTGTGTCTATTACAGAGTTAAGCAAATCATTTGGATGATGAAATTGATGAGATATTTTGGTTGAGGCATTATGTTGATACATGGTTGAGACAAGTAGTTGATGCTAAGCACATACATGAGGTATGAAGATGATGTTGGTACATCTTGGATGAGTCATAGTTGATGAGTAGTTGATACATGATTGGCAAATACTTGGTACATGGTTGGAAGCTAATTTTTAGTAGTATTTTTGATACATGGCTTATGGATGATGTAGCATACTTCATCATTGGCATATTAATAGGAAGAACATGCTGGATGTTGGGGATGATTATGAGTTGTTATGTTATGCTTGGTTGATGCAATATTTGAGAGTCATCTGTGATTGATATCGTGAGCGGATCTGATTTGGTTGATAAGATTGATAAGACAATTTGTTGTGATATTTTTTTTTTTTTTTTTTTTTTTTTTTTTTTTTTTTTTTTTTTTTTTTTTGGTGCATGGTTGATGCATTTTTATGGTACAGGTTGAGGCCGTGTTAATGAATGGCTGATGCACGGTTCAAGCTATTGGTATAGGTTGTTTGGTGCGTGTTGATTGGCACAAAAGTTTACAACATTATATCTCACAATGATAGTGTGGACAATGGTCCCATCATTCTACTTATACGCCAGTAAGGGATTGTACGCGGGCGACATGTGGTTGTAGTCGAGAATATAGGGTTGTAGCCTCCTCCGGGTTGTAGCCAGAGAATTGGGAGCTGGAGCCTCATGTTGTATCTTGAGAAAATAGGGGTTGGATCCTCCTTCCAATTGCAGCTGGAAAACAAAGGAAGTTATGCTTCTAATACCGAATGTAATTCTTCAAGACATATAAGAAAAATAATTATGTGGTTTTCACCCTCTTTGAGTTTCCACGTGAAACAAAAGTGTACTGTGTATGTGTGTTATTTCTCATTTGTTCATTGTTTATTTACTCTTCAACTATTGGATGATAATGCACATTGATATAAAACTTGCATTTTATGGTGAAAAAGATTAAATTTATTTTTGATTATCCCTCTAGTAATCCAACAATTATTATAGCCGTTCCTTCAGAAACAATTCTAACTTAATTGAAGGAAATCATGATTATTCCCGAGAATGGAGTATTGAATGTTTTCTAATGGTCATAATGGTTTTAAAGTATGAGATGTGGAGTAGAAGAAAAGGACGATTTCTTTTATGTGACACACATGGACATTATATTTGGCTATCATTTGTTAAAGGATATGATAGTTCAAAAAGGGAAAGATCATGTTTCAAGAAGGAATTGAAGAAGAATAACAAAATAGCAATGGATTTCATTTGGGAAGGATTACCTAATCGGGTAAAAGAAAATGTTGGTGAATGTTCATCAACCAAGGAAATTTGGGATGTTACATGAAATATATATTCTTCACCCATCATATATTTAGAAAATTCCAAAGAAGATGCATATACGTAATCACTTAAGAGGTAATATTCTCATCATGTTAGATAGATTTAGAAGAGGAAGATTATGAAGAATAAGTTGATTACAAAGAAAATTGATCAGTACAATTGAATATCTAAATAAAGAAAGAGAAGAAAAAAAGTCATCCAAGAAAGAATTGATGAAGCAAAGGAAAGTGTTCACACTCCGAAAAAAGGATCAACCAGTCATCAAGAATTTAAGAGATCAACTAGAAGAGGATAGAAGAACTGAAAAACCTCTAGAATATCAAAAGAAATGTTTAGAAGCCAACATAGCAAACACAAAAGGAAGAATCAAAAAAGAGAGAAAAGATACCGATGGATCATCTCTAAGGAAAGAACCAATGATCTAAACCAACTTGAGGAAGAGTTTGGTCAAGAAGAGAGAATATTAGAAGAAGAAATAATTACATTGAAA
This sequence comes from Picea sitchensis, assembly GCA_010110895.2. Classification (NCBI taxonomy): domain Eukaryota; kingdom Viridiplantae; phylum Streptophyta; class Pinopsida; order Pinales; family Pinaceae; genus Picea; species Picea sitchensis. The sequence goes on from SNQJ01S0015200.1 coordinate 24,039, forward strand.
ATCTAACTTGAAGAAGAAAAGAGAGAAATCGATGTAAGAGGTCATGAAGTCTTAGATAATTAAGAAAGAAGAAAAAAAAAAGGTTATAATCTTGAAGAAGAATTAGTCACACTAAGATTCAAACTTGTCAAGCTCAAAAAAGAATGTTGAAGAGACAGAAACATCCACATCAGCTTGTAGAGAATGAAGAGAATCACTCGCAATGCTAGAAAGGAAGAATGAAGAAAACATAAAGAGTTATGCGTAAGTAATCAAAGGAAGGAATCATGATCAAAGGAAGGAATCATGTTTTCTTCACTTCCTTCCATAGTTCGTATGATGTTTTTCATTGTTGTTTCTTAGCACTACGTTGTTTTGAATGTGAATTGTTGTATGCATCGCATGTGTCCAAAATATCCGCTTCAATTCTGGGAATACATTTTCATTGTTCGAGCCATTTCTTGAGGTAATATATGAATCTATTTTAGAGGTAATCGTATTGATATATAAGCCTAATTTAGAGGGAAGGTGAAGTAAAAGAAGGCCAAATTCAAGGGAGGATAAATTCTTTGATGATGCTTTCAGCTGGGTATGTTATTTAAGGTGTCACTTCACCATTGTTTAATAACTTTTTTTTCTAGAATGATTCAAACCATGAAATTGGTAGGACATTGAGGAAACATATCTCAAGTAGTAGTGGTACAAATTTCATCTTGTGGGTGATTCTATTTGTGGAGTTACACTCTATGGAAAATAGGTTTGTATTACTCCCCGAAACTAGTCTAAAACAAAAATACGGTGTAAAAACATCATAACTTATTCATAGAAGATCCATATCCTGTAAGACCAAATGTATTATTGGTTTGAGGCCGTGCCTATAGTATTCTGTGGTATAATTTTCAGATCCATATAAACAACATTCCATGACATGCTCTACAAGTTCGCCTCTAGAATATGCTAATTCAACAAGGTATGCCATTTTTCTATAACTCATTTTCCGAGAGGTTCCAAGTAGTGAAACCGGAGGAATTGTATAAAACAAACTCAAGAACATTGTGTACTATTTTCAGATCTTTATTCTATTACAGGTACATAGTTATTATTATTTCGCTAGGTTGTTGACTAATCCAAAACTAGTCATGTGAGACTAAAGTAAAAAGTTTGATAAAAAATGCTAGTCTTTGTTGTTAAAGTTAAGGAAGGTTTGTAGGTATATGATCATATACACCGTATATTATGAGTTACAAATCATATTTGGTCGATGAAATCGATGAGAGCTTTTGGTTGAGGTGTACATATTGATACATGGTTGAGACAAGTAGTTGTTGAGTTGGCACATACATGAGGTGTATAGTTGATTATGTTAATACATCTTGGATGAGTCATAGTTGATGAGGAAGTTGATGTTACGATTGGTATATACTTGGTACATGTTGAGATGCACCCTTGTTAGTAGTATTTTTTGAGACATGGTTTATGGATGATGTATCATACTTGTATTGGTATAATATTAGAAGCACATATTGATCTTGGTGATGATTATGAGTTGTTGTGTAATGCTTGGTTGATGCACATATTTGAGAGTTGTCTTGGTGATTGATATTGGTGAGTAGATATGATATTGTTGATAAGATTTTATGAGACATGTTGTTTTGATAAGTTGTTTGGACAAGTTGTTGTGACATGTTATTTGGTACGTTTGCGCATGGTTGATGCACTTGTTCATGGCACAAAGTTGAGGGTACATGTTACAGACGGCTGATGCACTTGTTTATGGTACGTGCTGATTACATGTTGTTTACATGTTGGTGCATGCTTGTGCACTTGTTTATGGTACATGTTGAGTACAAAGTTGAGGTACGTGCTGATGCATGGCTGATGCATGGTCAGATTTATTGGTACAATTTGTTTGGTGCATGCTGATTGGTACAAGTTTACAATAGTATATTCTATAGTGATAGTGTAACAATGGTCCCATCGTTATACTTATACATCGTATGTTGACAAAGAAAGTGACATGTGGGTTGTAGCCACCTTCCTCGGGTCGTAGCCTGAGAATCATAGGGTTGTATCCTCCTTCTAGTTGTAGCCGCAGAATTAGATTTGGAGCTTCCCTCATGTTGTGTCGGGCGAAACTAGGGGTTGGAGCCTTCCAAATGGTGGCAACTAGAAAACAAAGGAAGTTGGTGCTTCCAATGAATGTAATTCTTCAAGACATATAAGAAAAAACATTTTGTATTTTCTCCCGCTTTGGGTTTCCACATAAAACCCTGGTGTACTTGTATGTGTGTGATTTCTCATTTGTTCATTGTTTATCTACTCTGTAACTATTGGATGATAATTCTACATTGATATAACACTTCCATTTTATGGTGAAAAAGGATTAAACTGCTCTATTACTGATTCACCCCCCCTCTCAGTAATCCAACACTACAGGGATATGTTGATTCAGATATGGAAGGTGATAAATATAGCAAGAGGATCACCACATGGTATGTTTTTACTATAGGTGTAACACTAGTAAGTTGGATTTCAAAACTACAAAAGGTTGTTGCACTTTCAACAACAGAAGCAGAGTATGTTTTTGGTACAGAGGCTCGTAAATAAATGATTTGGTTACAAAGGTTGATGGAGGAATTGGGAAAGAAGCAGGAGAATAGAAGATTGTACTATGATATTGAGAGTGTCATTCATCTTGCAAAGACCTCATCCTTCCAGTCAAATACTAAGAATATACATCTTCGGTACCATTTTATACGATCCATCTTGAAAGATGGAAATTTGAAGTTGGAAAATATACACACTAGCTAGAATCCTGTAGACATGTTAACAAATGGAGTAACCAGGGGTCTGGGGGAAAGCGAGCCCTGAGCAGGGGTTCAGAGGAGAAGCCACCGAAGGAATTTTTTTCTTGTAAATGTATATTTTAATTTCATAGTAAATCTAGATCGTTCATTACAAGGTCGCAGATATGATGGTAGAAGTTATGTTATGGTTTTTTTCCCTAGAAGCAAACCCTGTTTTATGAGGGAAATGTATTGCAACTATGTATCAGTGTGAATATTGTATTCTGAGTGAGGAGACTATGAGAGAAAGAAGAGGAAGTTACAACGGGTTTGTTGTAGGTTGTATCCATTCATTTGTTGGATAATAATAAAGTAAGGACCTGGCAATTTCTCTAGTGGACATAGACCACATTGGCTAAACCAGGTATATCTGTCTCTTTTGTGTTGTGTACCTTCTATGTTTTATTTCCACATTTTTTATTTTATTTTATTTCTTCGTGATCCTATTTTTCTAACATCAACAATTTGCATCACTAGCCAACCAGAGGCTTGTTTATATCCTTTGCAACTTGACACCCTGTACCCTAAGAGGAAACATTCCCCCAAGTGTCCATGCCCCGCATGCACTTCCTTGCATGGAGAATAGGTATGTTCCATTGTTTGGAGCTACTTTCTTACTCGCGACACTCATTTTCTCTCTTGTATCATAATATTTATTTTCCCATGAAAAAAAAGACAGGAGGGAAAATAATATTATCTCATATCGGCAACACTCGTGTCTCCTTTAAGAAAAACACAAATTTTTGAGTCCATTGTCATCCAAATTTTGGGTTTAGCATGACCTTAGGAAGATGAGCTAGTTACTTAGAGTTTACTCCTCTGACTGGTTATTCTTCTAGTCCCTATGGAGATTTTTTTGATGCCTCCTGCATCATGAAGTTCCATCATCAAGTATATGTTGCCTAAGTTATCCATGTTTATCATGCTATTTTTTAAAGGAAGTCTATAACCTTGTGTCGACCATTACTAAGAACTCTTGAATTTTCATGCCAATTATACCTTCATTGTGTCTCAGAGTCGCATGTTTTCCCTTGACCAAGTTTTGGGAGATTCTTGGTCATGTTGTCCTATTTTGGACTTCGACAGCCTATCGAAGGAAGAGTGCAAGACAAAGCGGATATCATGGGATATCAACCCCTTTTTGGGTCCTTTTTGGGTTTTTGGGATTATGTAACGAGATTGGTATGTCGGCCCATGGGTTTACCCATGCTTAGGCCTATTTTGTAATATATAAATAGATGTCTAGGCAATGTAAGGAGGGGAATCTATGTGATGTTAGGTCGCTAGTTAGATGTAAATGTATGCTAAGTGAAAGTAGATTCTGTAAGTGTTTTGTTCATGAATGTAAGAGACTTGCAGAGCTAAGTGAAAGTGGTTGTAATAGACGGTGGAAGGCGTTTCACTGTAACGTAAGGAAGAAGGATCTAGTGAGCTGCGCAGATCATCTATCCTATGCGGAGAAGGGTTCTGAGGCTTTGTGCATGTAATCTATTGAAGAAGATAATAAAGAAGAAGAGTTGGTGGAAATAGCCCTAGGGTGGGGGTGAACCATGTAAATACTATGCTACTCTGCTCTGTGTGATGTTCTGATGCGTTTATATGTTATTTGCTAAAAGCTTTGAGATGTTTAGCTAGATCTTCTTATTCTTAGTGCTACTGATATGTGAGAATGTTAGATCTAATCTATATGAATATGCTTAGTTCTTGATCTACTAAGATCTGATCTATTTACCTATGCTAAGTGCTTAAATACATTAGATTAGTGTGAATGTTGTGAAGCTCTGTTTTATCAGTGAAGTGGATATTGATTGCATATTGAGGAACTGACGGTGCTAAGTGAATTATTAAGTAGTACAATTACAGATATGTGTCCCATCTAAGGTTGCAGACACCTAAGTCTCGCAACCACCCCTACCTATACCTTGAGTGAGACTTCATCTGCTTCGCAAGTGTTTCCAAAAGGGTTGGTAGTTAGGGTTTTGTTGGTGCGTTGTTGTAGCATTGACCCCTGGGTCTGCCCTTGTGCCAACAAATGGTTTCGTTGTTGGGACCTAAAACTGTGATTGTTGGGAATAATTGAGAAAGAAGAAGCTTTGTGCAAAGATTCATCCTGAAGTTGTGAAAGCTACGTGCATAGATCCGTGCCCTAGTGCACTGTATTTTACTTAAACTGTGAAGCTTTGTGCCAAGAGGAAGGTCAGATCTGAAGAAAAGATGTCAGATCAGAAGAAAAGAGTAATATCTATAAGCTCTATGCTCTTATAAAGTTAAGAATAGTAGAAAATTTCTAGATCTGAAAGATTTCTACTCTGTAAAAGTAAGATAAGTGGAAATTTTTGTTTCTAAAGTATGGATCTAGGTATGTTTGATAGGTTCTATCCTAGCTTGAAAAATAGGGCACTAATAGATGAAAGAAGATTTGATATGAGTATATCTGATAAGAATAGTGAAATATATGTTATACCTATGCATAGAAAGAATGTTTGGACTAACAAATGGATGCAGGATCCTAGAAATAATTTGTTGCAAGTTATCTCCTGTGATCCTAGTGCCCAGTTCAGGAGAAGGTGGGGATCATCTAAAAGAAAGAGAGGATTAACCCTTTGTTAGAGTTGCAGAAGACCGAGAAATCTTGCTAAGGAATGCCCTGGAAGAAGACCTAGTTGTCTTTGTTGCAAAGCTATGGACCATGAAGTGTTGGATATCCCTAGAATGATTGCTAAGCTTGAAGGAATGAATCTGAACCAGGAAAACCCTAATGTAGATCCAAAAATGGCAGAATCCCAGAAATAATCAGAGAAAGTATTGTTACAGATGAAAGAAACCCTGAATAACCATCGACATATCATCTTATCAGAGATCTTCAAATAAAAAGAATGCATCAAAGAAAGAATAAGAGACTTCGACATTGACTGTGTTCTAGATGAAGAGACACAGGTGAACATCATGACATAAAGAAATTGGGAAGGTATAGGGAAGCCTGCTATGATTCCTTCATTAGGAGGAGTAGGATTATTCATAGGAAAACTGGTAAACCTATGTGGAAGTCTCACTCAGATACCCACGAATGCCAATGGAACTTCGACAGAAGAATATTTTGAGATTATTAAATTTATTGAAGACAACGCCCCATTTACCATGTTACTAGGAAATCCTTAGATTGATAGAGATCAAGTGAGATGAAAGGAAGAAGAAGAAGTTTTGGAGTAGAAGAAACAAGAGTTAAAATATTTCGTGACTAGAAGGATCACACACGTGATTGAAGAACACAAGAACAGATCGAAGCTATTGAACACTAGAGACCCATATATCGAAGCTGCAAGAACATTAGAGGACTCACAGAAGGCTGAAGTACCTACCCCAAATAAAGAAGAGGTGTTACCCCTGAATCCTAGGAAAGAATCTCAACAGCGTGCAATGACTATCTCAAAAGAAGATACAAATCAAAATGGAAAAAGGAATACCGAGACGAAGGTCACTAGAAAGAAGGATAAGAAGCTAAGTAAGAAGAGGGATAAGATTGAAAAGTTACAGAAATTTCTAAAGGGAAATTTGCAGGAGGAAAATTTGAAAAATTGGAGCTTCGCGGGGATATCAGAACAATGACACATGGCACTTCTCCATGGCAAAGAAATATAGTCATTGGGGACATTATAACTGTTCGAATGATGCCCCAAAATGGGTAGAAAGGCATTTAAAACTCGACACCAGACCGTTGGACCATGCCATAATGGACCAAACAAAGTTAATGAAGGCTTCATACCCATTGCAAGAGACCCATTGTCGAGTTACCTATTTATTCCATCGTGCCACGCGTCGAGAACACTTTTTCTAACCAAGATTTTGAGCCCACAGACTAAGTCAATTGTATATAGTGATAATTGTGCTCTTGTTGTTTATTCTAGTGTAGTATCTAAGATAATTTGACACCGATCTAATTAATCCTGAGCACAGATTTCCGAGGAGCTCAACGCATTTGAAGAATCAGTGACAGAAGTACTCCTCAACTTCATGACTGAAAGAGTCATGTCGGAGAAAGGATTGTCTACAGGTATACAAACATCGCCAATGAGAGGATTGTTGGCCTCTCCGTCCACTGCTCGAKCTGGACCATCCTGCCCAGTAGATGAAAATTGAACCAAGCACAGGGATGATCTCCCAAATTCTAAATTGATCTCGAGCATATTTCCCACCTATCTACCACCTCTGAGTGGTGCAATAAATCAAGACAATGTTCCCAGAGACTTTGAGTACACCTTGGTCAATGTGTACCTCCCAAAGGGGATACACACAGTTCACGTAGACCAAGAAAAGATTGCATTGTTGAAGTTTAACGACTTCAACCTCGATGATAGGAAGGTCTTTAAAATGCTCTCCCCACATAAGTACCTGACCAGAACAAAGGGAATGAATTTCAATATCGTCCCTTAGTCATGGACTATGAACCTCGTGCAGTCTACACTGCTCAACGTCATGAAAATTCCTCACTTCGGAAGACACCAAGAGGTGAATGCATGTGTCAAGCTACTTCTATCTTGTTACCATGGAGGATACTTGTGGTTAAACCATCGTATCACAGTGGATCTGATGTTGATCAATCAGATCACAGGGCTGAGTATGCAAGGCCTTGACCCACATGATTTCTATCCCAGAAAAACCATGGATTGTGCTCTAGCTCAGAGGATCAAGGACACCTACGGTGATGTCTAGAAGGGAACGCAAGGCTACAAGGTATCTTCTATCTAGAGCGGTGCAGTGCACCTTGCCTATCAATTGATCGCATGAAAGTTATTTCGCAAGAACCGACCCACCCAAGTCACTAGTTTTGTAGTCGACCTCGCAGGGAAGTGTGAGGAGGGCCTACAAATGAATTGGGTGAAGTACCTGGTGAACCAATTAGAACTTGACTTTAGAGAAGACTAGGATCAAGGGTATGAATTTCATTTCAGCTAGTTATTGAACCCGATCACTTTCATTTCCTTGGAGATGCCAGAAGGTGCAACCTTCCCAGACATCGAGCCCTTTGAACCTTTGGCTGTGAAGCTCAGTACACTATATTATTCCAGTGACATGAATAAGTAATGGAAGTCAAATTCTATGTTCCATACATACTACAATCAGCTGAAGACAACCATCCAGTCCGAGCCTCGTATGACCCTGAATACTTTACATAGGTTTCGACCTTTGATGAAGTTCAACGCTGATAGGCATTTAATTTATATCACAACGCACGCCAATGAACATAAGAAATAGATGAAGTCATACTACAAACTGACAGAAGAGGACTTAGAGGAGATCACCAAGGAATGGTCGGCGAACCTCCTTATTCTAGTAGACCCTATGGAGATATCCGACATAAACAGCCCAGAAACTGTGCAGGATACACCTGGACCTAGCAAAAAAAAGAAGACTGACGAAGTACAAGATTTAAGAAGTGCCTCGGTGAAGAATACTTCCATGTCACCAGCGCCAGGAGGTGATGGAAAAGAGATATATGGCATAGAGTTTGAATAGAGGAGAGGCGAAGTAACATTTCCTAGAGAGGAGGAGGACCCCTCGAAGAAAAGGAAGTTTTCCCCCCCAAAGCCTTCCTCCCAAAAGAAATTGAAAGCAACCATGACCAAGTTACAAACTATCCTCACCCTTGATGACTTTGATTTCATCATAGCAGCCCTGAATGATGCTTCGCTGGAGATAGAAGAGAAGAAAGAGGCTAAGTAGGAGGAGATGTACAATCAAAGTGAGGTTGAACTTCAAGGGGTGCAGCAGGCACTATAGTCCAGCCGCGCAGTCTCCACTTCACCTTTTCTATTAGGAACACCAGAATTTGGAGATGAGTCAGCTCAACTCCACTGAATAGCTAATACAGTCGAAGCTTGCCTTCGACGAGCACAGGAAGAAACAACACAAGACACCCAATATTTATCACAAGTACAGGGGGTCCTTCTAGAGAAATGCAGTATTGCATAACGGGAAAATATTGCTCTCCAAGCAAAGTGGGATGAAGAAAAAGAACAACTACAACAAAGCAAGGAACAGTTGCTCGCAGAGCAACTCGAAGTAAAGGAAATGGTGAATAGAGCACTTCGCTCTGTAACAGTTGTAGAATTAAAGACCGAATTGCGAGTTCCACAGCAGGTGGCGCAACTTTAAGAAGTGATCCAGCAGCTACAAAAACGCATCGCATATTTGGAACTATGCATTGTGCTTGAGACCCTGTAAGATGTAAGAGACCTAAGGGAAGCAACTTCCCGCAACACAGTTGACAGACTAAAATCTCTTTCCCTGGAATGCAAGCAGCTGAGTAACTGCAACGCCCAAACATATGAGAACCTCACCATGATTCTAGAGTTACAGGAACTGGAGTCACATCTCAAGGAAGTGAAGCAACACACAAACACACTATAGGCACAATTGAAGGCTCTATTGGTCGTAGAAAGAATGAAGCGGTCTCAAGAGTAGCGCACCGCCCAACAACAAATCCATACGATTCAAAGACAAGTTATGGAAGTAACTCAACGACTCCAACCAGTACAAGATAATGCATGCCAATTGTTCAAAGAGGTCGAGAGCCGAGGAGCAGAGCTAGAACAGGTTGTCACCGCAGCAGAACAATGCTTATAAGGGCCAGTGAATGATGCAGTAATCCAGGAGTTCAATGAGAAAGAGGCCATAGCACAAAAACAGGTTGAATTAGCTCGATCCAAGCTCAAGGTGCTCGAGGTAGAACTAGTCAGACTAGAGTGACTCAGGATGAGTCACAGGTGAGTGTTGGGGGCTTGTTGACCCTTGACCAAGTTTTGGGAGATTCTTGGTCATGTTGACCTATTTTGGACTTCGACAGCCTGTCGAAGGAGGAGCGCAAGATGAAGCGTAGATCACGGGATCTCGACCTCTTTTTGGGTCCTTTTTGGGTTTTTGGTATTATGTAACGGGATTGGGATGTCGGTCCATGGGTTTACCCATGCTTAGGCCTATTTTGTAATATATAAATAGATGTTTAGGAAATGTAAGGAGGGGAATCTATGTGATGTTAGGTCGCTAGTCAGATGTAAATGTATGCTAAGTGAAAGTATAGTCTGTAAGTTCTTTGTGCATGACTATAAGAGACTTGTAGAGTTAAGTGCAAGTGGTTTTAACAAACGATGGAAGGCTTTGTACTGTAATACAAGGAAGAAGGATCTAGTGAGATGCGTAGATCTTTTGTCCTATGTGGAGAAGGGTTCTGAGGCTTTGTGCATGTAATCTATTGAGGAAGCTAATAAATAAGAAGAGTTGGTGGGCGTAGCCCAGGGTGGGGGTGAACCATGTAAATACTATGTTACTATGCTCTGTGTGATGTTCTAATGCGTTTATATGTTATTTTCTAAATTCTTTGAGAAGATTAGCTAGATTTGCTTATGCTTTGTGATACTGATATGTGAGAATGTTAGATCTAATCTATATGAATATGCTTAGTGCTTGATCTACTAAGATCTGATCTATTTACCTTTGCTAAGTGCTTAAATACATTAGATTAGTGTGAATGCTGCAAAGCTTTGTTTTATTAGCGAAGTGGATATTGATTGCATATTGAGGAAATGACGGTGCTAAGTTCTTTATTAAGTAGTACAATCACATATCTGTGTCCTAGCTAACTTTGCAGACACCTCAGTCTCGCAACCACCCCTGCCTCTACCTCAGGTGAGACTTCATCTGCTTCGCAGGTGTTGCCGAAAGGGCCGGTAGTTAGGGTTTTTTTGGTGCATTGTTGTAGCGTTGAACCCTAGGTCTGCCCCTGTGCCAACATCACATAAAGTTGTAGTCCTACCATACACCCTGGTACTACTTTTATTATGGGTAAGTAACCTTGAACTCAACAATTGACATCTCCTCATTGGTAACTGAATGGGGGGTTTCCATGTCTTTGAAAACAATAAATCTATTCACACATTGGGATTCATGTAGTGCCTTGGATGCTATTAGCCTTATTGGTGGTTTCCTCACCTTTTTTTACAGTCTTCCTTATTGGCTGCCATTCAAAGGGTATTTTTTGTGCACTACTTGCATCTGGTGCATGTGAAAGACACACATGGTCATTGTTTCATGAACATCCTATTCATCCAAGATCCTCCTAATCATCAAGCTATTGATTTGTACCTCGTGCTAACTGATGAGAGATTCCCTAATGATCTCCTTTCAATGGGTATCCTTCCATCAACTTCATCTCATCTATTATGGAAATGAGACCTAGAGTCCTATGAGTACCTAGAGGCTTGCATTCATCAGTGGTAGGTTCTCTCACCATCGACATCTGGAAATACATCAATGTCTCTTGATTGATGGATTCTTCAAGTGTTCAACCTCAACACCCTTATTCACACTTTTAAGAATGTACTCAATGCCTTGATACCTATTTTCATTATTAGTAGGTTATCTCGCGTTTTTTAATGGTATACCTTAATGATCGGTAATCAAACAAAGTCTCATTATGTTCAACATCAACTCCTCTATTCACATGATGTAGACTTGAAAATTTGGTGGATAGTGTAGAAGACCTCCAGCTTATAGTAGAAACATTCATATTATGTTGTTGTCTTTCATTGGACCAATACCTATATGACTTTAGTGATCATGGGAGATTAGATTGTACTCCATTGTATACAAATATCTTCAAATTGATTTTGAGATTGGATTCCACTGGGCCTTATTCATGACTATGACAACTTATGGAATGTGTCTACTTTGTATTTCCTATTCATAGCCATGAACAACTATTTGGTATATTTCCACATGGATCTGTAGTGTAATTCAAATTGGAAGCCATGTGTACAAAATCATTACGGATTGTAATATTCTCATGAGTAACTAGCACTTCCAACTAAGTCTCCATTACTCCATTGTTACACATTATTTTCGTCATCCCTATGACCGTTAATGATGTAAACCTATCTGTTGCCTTCAGAGGGGTTAGTGGTATGAGTTCCTAAAGAGAGAAGGGACAAGAACTTTTCTTGAGAAAAGAAGTTGCATTTTCCCTTGTAAAAACCCTTCTTCTTTGAGAAAAGAAGCTGCATTTTCCTTTGTAAAACCCTATAAAAAGGAAGTTCGTAGGTTTCATTATAGATAGGCAGTGAGAATGCCTGATTCTCACCGGTTGCACCATAGCTAGGGAAGTGAGATGCCCACAGGTTTCTATGGGCAGGGTGCAGAAATGCCCAAGAATGGGAAAAGCGTTTTCTCTGAATTCTAGAAGGAGAAATCCCATGGTGAGGTATCCGAACTGGTTTGGATCTTACTCGCTTTCTCATGATTTAGTGGGATCATCCCCTACACCTCCTCAATCTTATCCTCTTCAACTTATAAAAGGAGAGGATTTCCATGGAGAAAGTTAGCTTGGTTAGCTTTGGAGATTTTGGGATTAGCTTAGATTGGATTGAGCTTTGGAGATTTTAGCTTGGCTAGATGAACCAATTTCGTCAAGATAGATTGTGAATACTATTATATCTGTGCTCTCAGAATTATTGAGGAAAGTGTAAAACAAAGGACAGTTGAAGGACCCATTTATCAAGGCCATGGTTGTAATCTCTTCACATTTAATATGATGCAGTAATGTATGATTCTTCCTATAAATCTTGTTGTGTTTTGATGTATGATTCCCTTGATCACATACATAGGTTTATATTGTGACCATACATACTATCAATTTCCTATTGCATTCTTTTGTGGTTTCATCATTGTATGAGCATTGAACGGAGCTAGGATGGCGGGATGGGAGGAAGCGACATTTTTAAATGGTATGTCACTTATCCATCTCTAGTTAGTAAATTCAACATTTAAAACCCTAGTGAAAGCGTCATAGCCCTGCGTGTTTTGCCCGATCTAGGTGTATTCTAGGGAGATCAGTTAGTGTCCGGGTGCACCTACCGACCATTAGGTCCGATAACAAAATTGGCGACCTAATTGGGAACACGTTTCCTAGTTAGTTAGTTTCCCTTTCTTTGATTGCTGGTTTTCTGGTCTCTGTCTGTGGGAGATCCATCCAGACTCTGGATCTGAAAGTTCACCAAATTTATCCCTTTGCAAATTTTTGCTTGTTTTATAGCATTCTCTGCAATGTACCCTTTAGTGGCCTGTGAGGAATGATTGATGTTCGCACCCTATTGTTCAGTTAGGTGTGAACTTATCGCACCCTACCAGTGTCCAACCTGCGAGAATACCTAATTCTCGCACTGCACTCTATTGCTAGGCTGTGAAATTGTTTGTAAACTATTTTGGATTGGGTCTTGCTATCTCTTTTTGATGACCCAGTTTTGTTTTCGATCAGCTGGATTGAACTTTGGACCCTATATTGATCTGCTTTTATGTCTGACATTCTTTGAGTTTCTTTAGCCATCTTTGCTTTGTTTGGTTTTGAAGGATTAGTCTCTTGCTTTGAGTGTCTCTCAATCACAAAGCATGTGTTTTATTTAGAATTCTGTTTGGGGAAAGATCGGATTTCTTCTAAATAGTTCGCTTTAAAGAAAACTTTTATTTGGGTTTCTTTGTTTTAAGAAAGTTCATTATTGCTTTTAGTGAAATTTCTTTTGAAACAAAAGATTTAATTTTGTTTCTATATTAGATTGGGGGCATCCTTTCATTTGAAGTAGTGAATTGCATGATTCTTGGCATTTTTTGATCTTAAATTATGAATCGTGCATTGGTGTTCAGTAATTTTTTCCTTACTTTTTGAGAATTTGGATATTGATGAGTTTAATATATTTTGGGACATCGTGCTATGAGAAGGACAAATGTTTTCCCTTCTCATAGCATAGCTTCATCGAAATTAAAAGATTGCATCTTCATATCTTTTGCATAATTCTTTGAGTCGGTTAAAACACCATACTGGTTCACGCCATCTCCTTGAGCAACAGCCATAAAATAAAGCACCCTATAAAATTGATTAGACATTTTGTATTTTCTGGTAGCAAACCCACATTAGATTAGTTGTAGGGTTTTGGAATAGGTGAGAAAGATAACTTTCCAAAGCTGCAAACAAACATAGAATCTTGAGTTAGGGAGTTGTTAAATCCACTTATTACATTTTGTCCTGGAAGCCCTTCTAACACAAGGGTCAATCACGAGGTCGCATTGAGACTGGCAGAGCTACTCACCCCACTTTGTTATTCTTGGTGTAGAGATTGCACCATTGGCTATGGGGGTCACTTGAAGGTATACCCACACCAAGTGAGTGGAAGCTTCTCGAGTTGATTTCTGGCTTAGATACCCTGCCCTTGCCTGTGAATCAGACTATCGACTGTCTCCCAGGATTTATTGTTGTTGGTGGAAACCTTAGTGTAGCTATATTCTTAGGGTCTTTACACTAGGTGATTGTGGAGGGGCAAGTGTTCATGGTACCTAGAATCGACACTGGCCAAACTCACCTGGCCCTTGAGGCATACCCACACCATGCGTGGGAGCTTGCACCAGGGGTGTAAGTCCGTTAAGCGGTAGGTCGTCAACGTAAATTTTCCGTTCCACTCTCTTTATCCCCTTCTTACTTTGTTCTCAATCGATGTTGATTTCATCACCAACTAGCGTGCTCATTGTGAGAAGGTTTTGTTTGTTTGGTTGCTTACTAGATTTTAGCGTGTGCTGTTTTTTCTCCTTAGTCGGCCTTAGGATTGATTTCTATTTATGGTGTCAGTTCCCTGAATGACTAATGAAGGAACCCTGCTCCAGGGGAACCTTTGTTTTTCCCTCTTATGGAAACATTGGTTTCCCACATCGCTACTTTGAGCCTTCCAGGTCTCACTATTGATTATTGGTATGGTTGTTTTCCACTCAGGTAATCCCGAATGCAGCTAGTGCTTCAATCACAAGCACTTTCCCCCAAGAGCATCACTCTCATGTTGATCCTTCACCTTCTTTCACTAGTAAGGTCTTTCACCTTCTTTGCTTGCAATGTCACCTTCTGTTTCTTCTTATTCACCAGGTGAAACAGTTAAAACCCGGGCAATAAGAAGAAGAAGAAAAGAAAGATTAAGTGAAGAAAGATAAGCGAGGGTCAAAACCTCCAACCACTGTCAAACATGTTGGAAACAACCAGTTACTGTTAGTTGTGTTGGGGAGTGTTGATGATGTCAAGATCACCCAACCTGTAAGTCTACAAGTACCCCTTTGCAGGCTTTTGTAAGGGTATCCATCTTCTTAAGAATTGCCTTGGTTTATCCAAGGTTATAGAAGTATGGTCTATGCACCCTCGCCAACCCATATCGTCAGCCTCTGAACAACATGCTGATGATCTCCCGTCAACTAGTCACATATGATACCATTAGGAAGAAGAAAAAGTAGAGTCAAGTTCCCATGTATGTTATTCAAAGGGAGTCATCTAACTCACACTTTCCCTCGTATGGACGAAGCTCCAAAAAATTCTGGAAGATACATTGTTTCATAGCCTCAACTTCAAACCGCTTATTGCAAGCTTTCTCTCAAACCTAATTTAAATATGGAATGATCAGTCTGGTTCCCCTATCGGTCAGTTCCGTTGATCAAGTGGTCAATCTGGTCACGTCTTTTGATGAACCAGTAGACCAAGTGGTTGATCCGATCCAATCGGTCAACCTACTCTCTTATTAGAGAGTGAAACCCAAGCACTTGATCCGTTTCCACCTGTCGACCCCATTCTCTCCTTGAGAATGAAACCCAAGTGGTTGATCTGATCTCCATCGGTCGATCCTACTTCACTCAGGAGAGTAAAACCCAATACTGCCCACATGTTTTTCCCATTGATACAGAATCTACCATGCTGGGGGCTATTCTCCTTCTCCCATGGAACCCTCCTCCAAGTAATGAGGCCATCCATCTTTATTGGGGTGTGGCATCCGACCCTGTCTCTCCCTCCCTTGGCCATCTCCTTTCTAGATTTCATAGTACAGTCAGGTCGATACGTTCCTCAAATGTTCATAGATGAAGGTGCATCCATTAGTATTTTTTCCTCTTTGCTTGGCAAGCTTTGGGTTACCCTCAACTTGCAATTCCCATACTTAACTGCTAGCTTTTAAATGTATGAATCCAGTCAACCTTTAGGGACCCTTCAGCTTCCCATATAACTTTGGGAGGGAAAACCATCTTCATTGACATCATGGTAGTCCAAGACCCCTTTGGGCTTATTATGTCCATGCCATGAAAGCTATTGTGTCTACTCTTTTCAGGTGATAATCTTCCCCACGCATGGACAAGTTGTGACAATTGATCAACTTTAATTCATTGACCTCGACCGGATTGCCTCCCTAAATTGTTCTCATATGCGTACTTATTTCCGCCGTAGGGTCAATTATGTGGCGTTGTCGCCCCATGGCTTCAACTTCTGATAACTTAGATAGAGTAGTTGACATGCAGGATCTCTTTGATAGGGTTGTTTGAGCTTGATCTCTTTACTCCTGCCGCGACTCTTTGACATGGTGTCCTTCTAGAGGTGTTTTTCCTCTAGCAGACCCTTGGAAGCCATGATCGAAGTTTTTGTCCCTCGACATGGTGTTCTTCCGTATAACTATCCTTTTGGAGTCCATGATCAAGAAGAGAGAAAATGAGGATAGTTTTTGTGTCTCGAGGCAACCTCATAAAAAAAATGAAACAAAGGTCTTTGAGCATGGTTTTTTATTTCAAGCTCGCTAAAAAATGAAACCAATTTCCGAGCATAGTTCTTTATGCCTTTTGTGGCAACCTTTTTTAAAAATGAAACAGAGGTTACAGCATAGTTCTTGTTTCTGTCAAGCTCGCTAAAAATGAAATAGTTTCCTCCCTTGGAGTCAAGTTCTTCATCTACAGTGTTTGAAGCTTCATTTCCTCAAATTTTGTCATTGGATGAAACAAATCTTGGGGCAATACTTCCAAATTTTCCTCGACTTCATGTTGAAGTAGAGCCGCTAGTTTTTTATGCTGGGGGCTAAGTACCAACCCTTCCGATTTGTTATGCGTTGGGAAGTTGCAAGTATAGTTTTATATGGTTCAAGCTTGTGTTAAAATGAAACCATTTACCTCTCAAGCACAGCTTCTCTAGTTCAAGATTGTAAACCTGAAACCGTGTTCAAGCATAGTTTTGTTTAGATTTTAAGCTTGTGTAAAAATTCAAAATTTATCCCAAGCATAGTTTTGTTTTGTTTTAAAGCTTATGAAAATGAAAACAATCCCAAGTTTAGTCTTTGTTTTTTCTCATGCCCCATAAATACATGAGAATAAGCTACCGAACTTATTATTTGTTATTTCTCGTAAGCTTGTAAACACGTGAGAATGCAACTGAGTATACTTTTTATCACTTTTTAGACTCGTAGTTATATCAAAAGGAACCTCCTTCGGAGTTCCCTTTAAGCTCTTTTTAGACTCTCTCTAAACATGAAAGATTGTTGAGCGACCTTGATATTTTCACACTCGCTAAAGTATTTGAAGCAAAAACATCCGCTGGAGTGGGTAGTTTATCTCTTTTTGGTCTCATAAGACTACTTTATGAAAAGGAATTGAGAGAGTTATCTTAAGTGTTTTTCTAGACTCTAAAATCATGAAAACTCTCCCAGTTTTCTTTGACCTTAAATAAACATCTAAAGGTCTATATGGATCGGAATCCACTCTTTCCTGTGGTTCAAGGTGTCACTGAGGGACTTGTCCTAAGGGATGAGTTTACATTACAAGAATATGTTATCCTCCTGCTTATGCGAAAATAAAGAGGTACTACTGTAAAATGGTGGGAAAAATTGGGAAATAAATGTATCTAAACCTGTATTATATGGAAGAGTCAGCTTTGAACATGACACCCTTTCACTCGCCAGGTCTAGGTTGGAAAATCCACTTGTCTCCATCATACCTCTTTATAAGATTACAAATTGGTCAGGATCCTGTTGTTGAGTTAGTATTTCCAAGCATACTACGTGTCATCAATATGTTCAAAAGATGTTCAACCCAAAAAGCCTTCTATTACATCGGCCACTGTAGTCTTTAAGTCTTCATTATGCGCTTCACCATCCCTCGAAGTCAACTCAATCACTTGTTATTCTGACCTACATCAAATCTTGTTACTTGTTTCATGTCACGATGTGGGATACATCAAGGCCCACCTATGACGAGTCTTTTCCCCGTCGAATTCAACACATTATATGGAAATTAGACTTAGAAACTAATTGGTACCTTGAACTTGCATGCCTCAAGTAATGGAAGGTTTCGCTGACAAAGGTTTTCATTATTGATCTCGACCTGGCGTTCTCACTGAAAGGTTCTAATCTTCAACTCATTGATTCACATTTGTGGGATTGTACTTATGTTCCTTTGGGAGTCATTGACATTAATGGTGATTTCCCCTCAACACTTGTTAACAGCTTTCATCAATGATCTGTGAATCAAGTGGTTTCTACCACACTGACTCTAGCACATGTAATCATGGTTAGATTCACACTATAGAGTGGTGGAGATGAAGACTCAATATCTTTTCTCACATTCAAGCTGCGTTGGAGTATATTCATTTTGTATTATTGCATAGATCCACATTGTGTCTCGTGGCTATGTTCAAATTTGAGCTCCTTAATACATAGATCCACAACAGTGTATTTTTGGTGGCTGTTCAGATTTGAGTCATATCGCATGGATCCATAGCATGTTTATGGCCATGACTTGTCTTACTTGACATGGATCTTCGTGATGTTCTAAATTTATGCTTTGATTCATTCTTGTATTCTAAGTATAATGCCTACCAATGATGATATATTATTGGCTAATCAGATTTCTTGTTTGTTGGCAAGCTCGGAATCAATTGCTTCTTGTTCCCACACTCTGGCCAGCATTTCAAACATCACCTATCTCTAACTTCATACTTTGGGGGTCACATAATATTTTCATCATCCCTAAGGATCATGGCACGATGTAAACATATATGTTTCCTTTAGAGGGGTCATGGTCTAGAGTTCGTCAAGAGAAGGGAGAAGAACTTTCTGAGAAAAGAAGTTGCATTTTCCCCTTGTAAAACCCGTGAAAAAGGGAAGTTCAGAGGGTTGCTATATAGGCGTGGTGTGAGAATGTCTCGATTCTCAGAGGGTTGCACCATAGCTAGGTGAGAGATGTTCACAATTTCTATGTATGCAAGAATGCTCACACGGGAAAAACAAGCTGCTTCAAATCTTCTAGAAGGAGAAACTTCTATGGTGAGGTGACATCCTAATGGTTTGGATCTTACCTGCCATGATTTAGTGGGATCATCCTAACCTCTTTCACCTTATCCCTCTTCAACTTATAAAAGGAGAGGAGTTATCATGGAGAAAGTTAGCTTGGATGAGATGAGATTTGGAGCTTTGGGATTAGCTTAGATTAGATTGAGCTTTGGATATTTTTAGCTTGGCTAGATGAGCCACTTTGTCAAGATAGATTGTGAATACTATTAGATCCGTGCTCTCAAAATTCTTGGAATGAAAGTGTGTGGGAAACAAAGGACAGCTGGAAGGGACTCCACAAATCAAGGCCATGGTTGTAATCTCTTTCACATTTAATATGATACAAGAATATGATTATTTCCTATAAAGTCATGGTGTTTTTATTGTATGATTCCTTGATCACATACATAGGTTTATATTGAGTTTATAAGCATAATATCACTTTGGCCAGGCCCTCAGAGGTTCATCATTGTCTCCGGGAGCATTGGAATGGAGCTAGATATGATGATGTAGAGGAAGCTATATCAAAATGGTATGTCACATATCCCCCTTTAGTTAGTAAATTCCATATCTAAAACTCAAGGAAATCGGCTAAGTGTAGTGTAATTCAAATTGGAAGCCATGTGTACAAAATCATTCTTGATTGTAATATTCTCATGAGTAACTAGAACTCAACCAAGTCTCCATTACTCCACTTATGTTTATGGGAATTATAATGTATTTCATCCATCATAGAGAATCTTTCACCTCACAAATAAGGGGCATCTCATATAAAAAATTTCACCCCCATGCAACTTGCTTGGATGACCTTTTCATTTCCCTATGTGACTGAAGTCCCCTTTTAATTCTCTGCATCCAAAAGCACATTTTTCCACATATATGCACCTCTACCAATTAGACAACAAGCATATATACAGGTTGGATCCATCACATCCTGTGGTATATTGGTTTGGTTCTAAAATTAAAAATATAAGCTCAAGCTTCCATGTCACGCCAATGATCTTTGATCCTTGAACTTCCATATAATGGAAATGTTCACCTCATACCTTTAGTTCCATTTGAAGGCTATAAATCGAGCCATATCCAAAAATTGGAAAGGAGAGACCCAACTTTTGAGAGCAGCAGGTCGAAATTTCACTCTTACATTGAGTCTCCAGATCCCTCTATCCTTGAAATTATGAATACATTGTTCAACCACCAAGATCTTCCTTATTTGTGATGGAGAACCCTCATTATCTCCTTTATATGAGCTTTCCTTTGTGGAGGATTGAAGTGGTGGAGGCTCCAAATTGAGGGACTTAGTTTCGGCCCGACATATGTGTTGTTACAATAGTTTGTCACCTACATACTTCCATGATTATTTTAATAGAAATACTCTTTTCTCATTCAATGATGGTCTTGCAAATATTTGAATTATTGTTCCATGGTTTATTTTCATGTATGTTAATGGATTATGCTAATATATATGTTGACATTATATGGTATCACCATATTCTTTACTTATATATCTTGGTTGTTGAGGACAAGTTGCGTGTATAAAGCTTTGAGCTATGCGGCTCAACAATGGCCTCTCACAAATCCGCCCTGAATGGTGGTGGCTCTTGACCTCGTCTGGTTAGGAATTTTTATAACATACTTGGGATTATAGTTTATTTTTGCATGTCATTCCATGTATTGTGGTTTACCTCATGCCATAGATATATTTTCCTCCTCTCATAACAAGCATAGGAGGTTTCCTTTACCATGAACTAGTCTCATCTCAAGTACATTTATCTGGTACATTCTAGTAGATAGTTCATGTATTCATTGCTTCTAGTTTTCTAGTCTTGTGTCAGATTCTAAAGAACAAGAACTTATGCTCCCAACTAAGAATGACATATGCAGTTGGGTTGACATAATCCCCTCTTTGTGCGCGGTAGTTATTTATAATTGATTAACATATTCTGTAATAATATTGTCTGTCACAGAATACACATACCTTCCTCCTTCTGAAGGGTCCAAAGGTGCAATAAATATGTATTCTCCATATTCAAATATCATCTTCTTATATTCAAGCACAATAGTTTGTTAATCAAAATACCAATCTAATCCCAACAATGTTGGATATGGTGAAGTGTTGTTCACTATGTCTATGACTTCGGGGCATGCTGGTGCACACCATCTAGATCTACTTGAATACCCTTCAACCTACCAATTCACACCACTTTGTGTTTATTTTCCAATTTGAACTAAATAGGTGAATACCCCAATATAGGCTCCCCCATAGCTTCCCAAGTCTTCTTTTTGCGTAATATTGACTTTGTAATCCCAAGTCTAGTATGATATCCCCATATTAAAATCTCCCCTATTTTGGCATTCAATATGAATTTTTTGCTTGTTATTCTCTTATTATGGACCTGATTCACTATCTTTACCCCTTCTTCCCCAAAATTACACTTTTCTAACAAATTCGGTAGTACTTGTAAGGATTTTTTGTCATTCAAGAATTTTACACATGACCCCAAAAAGTTTCTAAGATTACTTACTTGTTCTGAAGTATGATCTTTGTTGGTCTTATCAAATAATGGAGTCATTTCATACAATAATATCTCATCGTCTCTCTTCGTTGTTAAAGTATATGCAATATTTTCTTTCAAAATATTTTGTCGAGCTTCGGAATATTTCCTTTTCTTTGTGCACATCAAACTTTTTCTTAGGTGCAGTGTTATTCCTTACCCACTAGTAATCGGGTCCTCCTGATCCTTCTTGGTTGCATCTTTTCCTATCTTAGATCTACCTATAGTAATAATGTTAATCTTCTTATCATCCTCTTCTATGTTTTCCACAACAACTATCAGGAATTTCGATAACTGGTTCCTCTTGTCCCATATTTTTATCAATAATGTTGGACAATCCTTTGTTTCATGGTTTTTTGTGTGACAATACATACATGTCAATGTGTGTTTGTGGGAAGTCTCTTGCATAGTGCCCTAGTTTTTTATAGTTATGACAAATAATTGGTCCTCAACCTCCTCCAAAGCCTCTTCCTCCATGGTCCATTCCTATATATCCTCCTCAGTTTTCTTGATTATCTCTACACGATGTATTATGCTGAGTTCCTTGGTTATATTGCAGATGTGTGCTATTTTACTACAATGGTGTTTCATTGTTGCTCCAAACTCCTGTACATTATTGTACTGTGGTTTTCCTTGAAATTGTTGTGTGAGATTGCATTTTGGTTGTTGAGCATTGTTATATGGTTAAGCCACAAGAAAGCTATCCCATATATGTTCATCCTGCACTCTGTATGTATCTACAATCCTTTCTTTCATCATATCCAACTGACTTACAAAAGTTAGCCATGTAATTCCTTCAGCATCGGGTCTGATATTTCTCAAAGATCAAGGGGAAAGTGTTATGGATCATGCCCATGTGTTTTCCAAATCTCACACCATGGTCCTCATAAAGCTAAAGGGTTTGGCATATCCACTCCAATATACTGCAAAAGCAATGTACACTCATTCTTATAATGGCCTTATGTCCTGTACATTGTACACCATACATCTTCTCTTTCTCCTTTGTTCTCCTCGATTCAAACTAGAATGTTAAGTTATTTAGATATTTCTTCAACTCTTGCATGGTTGGATCTATATGATTTTAATGGTTTTCCTCTAGTTGTAAGACTGCCTGTAGAGGCTCATCTTGACTTTGGAACTTTTTTTTTATCTCAAAAGATACTTTAAGTGTGGCAACATAGAATTAACACACAAATGTCTATGTCAGGTATCAGTAATAGTGTATTTTTACTTACCTTTTAGCCTCTTGAAATTATGGTCCACCTCTCAGACTCCTAATTTTAGATTATGTTGGACTCCTCATCATTTCATTCATAAACTAGTATTTTGATCTTGGTTTCTCGAAATTCATTGATTAACTTTCTCTTCACATATGCTACAGTTTTAGGAGTTCCCATTGGGTTATTTGTTGTGAGACCGAATGTACTTAATGCACAATCTCTCTAATATATTTCCAACCTGTGAAACCTTTGTATCCGGCTCAGAATCTCTTTCTTTCCCATATCTCTCACGCATAAAAAAAAAAATTTTGTATCATCCACCTGCCCTCAACTCGTAACCTAATAGTTGGATCTTGTCCCTTCCATTGTGAAATTTATTGAACTACCACCGCAGAGATGGTGTGTAAATACTTTGATTTTTATAATTTCTGTTGAAATTGTACTTATGCTACTAGACACATGTCCTATAAAAAATAAATTCTTCTACTCACTAATCACTTTTTCTTAACCTGCTTCTTCCTTATCTCATGTCTTAGTTGCACATGGGGTTGTGGGTTCCACACTCATTCAGATATGGAATGGAGATCCTTATTTTGCGTTAGACCCTTTTCCTTTGGTTTTCCCCTCATATGTGGCACACAAGATATCTTCAATCTACCCTATGGCGTGAATATCCTCTACCTCTTCCACATCAAGGTCCAATTCACTCGCTCTGTTGTATCAGCCTCTCTTATTATTCATATCCTATAATCGTAGGGCGTCTGGGTCATGTCACATTCTTCTTCTTTCTTTATTATTTCCCTGGTATGTTCATCATCAATAATGATGGGGTCCATTTCTTCATCCTTTTGGCTACTTTCCAGATCCTTCTCCATTTCTAAGATATTCCTTAGTACTTCCCCCAACTCCCCCATGCACAAGATAGTGATAGAAGCTATTCCATTCCATGGTCGTCACACATTTATCATGTAATAATATCTTGATCGACATGTAGAATGACTTGATGCACATCCCTCTAGGTCCTCTCAAGAAATCTTGATGTGGGCCAGTATATGACTCTTATGCTCCACTGTGAACTTATGATAAACCCCATAGTGATACCTAATAAACCAAATCCACTCAATACAAGTGTGGAGGTTTCTTGGCTAACCCTTTCCAATAACACAATATTTTCAGTAGTCCACTCTAGTGGCCTAATCCATTAGTTGGATGGGTATCCTTCAAACTCAATAACCACTCCTATAATAAATCTAGAAAAATAACATAAATATGCTTCACATAAATCAGTAAACACATACCTCTACAAAAATCGGTACCTGCAGTGTACCTAGAACCCTTATTATCTTTTTACATGAAATCTAACTGCTTTTTCTCTAACCATATTTCGATCTCTTTATTCATAAGATTCCATGGCCTGAACATCCCTTTCTACCATTTCAATCGTGATCATCTTCTTCACCAAACCCCTTGTAGGCTATCCTTATAAGTTCCATTCAGAAACAAAACCATTTGTTAGAAGTGCTGGGTTGACCCTGGTTCTACCATAGTTCTCCAACAAAACCCTTTCACCATCTACTCTAGTAAATTGAAAGGCTACACCACGCACAAAGTGTACAATGTAGTCTCACTCGAGATGGTTTTAGGTGACTCCAGTTAATCTGTGTGTCTCAGATTCATGCAGTTGGATTGGGGTTTTTCTTCTTACCCATTACTACTTAACCATGTATTATATTACACCAATCATTAGATCTACTATTTCATTCCTTCATAGTATTCATTCTACATACATATTCTAGTGCACATTGTAATTTAAACCATTCATCCATCTAACCATTTAACCATAATTACAGAAATAAAAAATCATTTAGACACATTGGAACACGGTGTTTTATCGTGGTCTTCAACTTCCCCTTGGGGATACTTCCACAAAGATCTTATTTTTATTTCTTCTTATTTGCTAACATAGTACTGTATGGATTACATTAGAATAGTATAGTGGTGAGGTCACTTAGTGTCACACCGAAGCCCATATCTTGTAAACTAACCTCAAGCATCAAATCTATCCAAGCTCCACAAATCTCATCAAAATACAGACTCTCAAAACTCAAAAGGACTCTCCAAAACTAAGTTCTCTACTAAAGATACACACATAAAAAATATAGATGATCCTCCTTCACACTCATACATCTTATTTATACTGCAAAAATATTAAACCTTTACATTATGACTCAAAACCCTAACCCTAACACGCTTAGGTTTGTCCACCTATGTGTCAGATTTCGACAAATCATGTCCTCGTGTTTCTTCCTTTTCCCTTTTTCACATTGGTCTTCCTTATTTTCTGGCACACATTGTTCCCTTTGTTCCATTCTATCTTTCTTACTTCACTTTATCCCAACACAACTCAAATATTTCTCCTCCCTCTCTTTCTCTCTCTCTAGGCCCCTTGCTCTCTCTCTCCTTTCTCACCTCTACCCCTATCCCTCTCTCTCAGATTCCATTCTCTTTTTTTACCTCTCTCTTCCTTTTATATCCCTCCTTCTCCATCCCTCTCTCTCTCTCTCTCACCTCCCTCTCTTCCCCCTTATCTCTCCACCTTCCTCCCTCTCCCTCCCTCCCAACCCATCCTTACCTACTCCTCCCATAGCCCCTCTCTCTCTCCCATCACCTCTTGTTCCTCCCTCCCTCCTCCCTCCCTCTCCTCTCCCCTTCCCCTCCTCATTCCGCATTTATAACATTTTCTTGCTGGTCCTTGAAGATATTGTTTACTCTCCTCAAGTCTTTTGTTTAGAAAATGGATTCTTTCCGTGTTGTTTTCACACATATATATTCCATTTGTACGTAAAACCAGGAAGTGCTTCCAAAGCCACAAATGAGCCAAGAATTCAACTATAAATGCAAAAATAATCCTCTTCTGCGGAGAAAAGCTGAACTTTGCAAGAATGCAAAGTTCAGCTATTCTCCGCAGGGTGTTGGCTTATAGAGGATAATATTTATGATTATTTTATGATGGGTTGAAACATACTTGTGTAGAGGCTCCACACATTATCAATGCATTCTCTTTTTCTAAAGCCTATGGTATGATGAGCTGGAAAATTCGATAGATAGCATATCCTTCTGGGGTCGGGCGGGCCTTGGAGCACAATTATACCAATCATTGGACAAAGCTTGCTCTGTATTCACTGAAGCTTGGCCCTGGGGAACCTTTTGTTTGAATCGTTGAAACAGCCGGCATCAAGCATTTAAATTCGTACATAACGCAAGGAAGGAAATCGTGGAACGATTGACTGTGTAAAACGTGTCTAATCCTCCAGTGATATTCTTAAAACAGTTTTATAACTTCTAGGGCAAAAAGCCATCAATCGCCAGAGGTCGGCAAGCATGTAACCTTGCGCAGGCTGCAGAGATCCAAAATCGCATGTAACATTGCCGTGAGATCCGAACGCAGTAACATTGCCGAGAGTCGGAACGCGGTAACATCCCCGTAGATCCGAACGTGGGCTGTAAAGAGATGCCTTGTATTGCCAGAGGGTTGGAAAATGTTATGCTATGCTCGAGAAAGGAAATGATGTAGAGAAATATGTAGAGAGATATGAAACGATGCTATGTTTTTTGGGAGAAAGGAGATAGATAGAGCATAGACTAGATAGGGGAATAGAACAAGAAATTGAACCTCCAAGCATTTTGTAATGTTCTTATTCTCAATGAAATAGTTAAGAGTTCCAAGAATTCGACTGCTGTTGTTTGTAAGTTTGTTGTGGGTTATTTATTTCCAAGTATGTGTTGATTTAGAGAACAAACTATTGACAGAGAAGGCAGGGCCACCTTCGATGGAAACAGAGTTGTGTATATATGGCATTTACAATAGACTCCAGATTTGATTTCATCTTTCAACAGTTTTCCCATTGGTTTAATAGAAGTAGCATTTCATTTCATTAAAACCGAGGGTTTAGCATTATCTTTCAGCCATTGATTTCACTTCTTCAATTTTCACATTTAGACTGCAACATTCATGAACTAGTTTGGGTATCTCATGAGATAGAGAAGTTCCCTTGATTACAGTAGAGTGGTTTATCTTTACATGCATATACAGAACAAAACCGGTTAGTACCAAGTAGTACAAAGTAGTACGAGCAGTAGGTGCAGAGCTCTTCCTCAGAGAGTTTCTTTTAGCGCTCATAGATTAGTTTATATCCTTAAACCCCCTCTACCGTGATTTCGTGGTTCCCTCTAAGTTCACCTTCCCGGGTTGAAAATTAAATGTTGATTTACATGTGGTATATCCGCAATGACATTTTGCACCGCTGTCTGGGAGGTACTAAAAAGGGATTGGAGAGTGGGTCTCAAGTTTTGCCAAGTAGATTTGACCGTGAGGGTGTGCATTTGATTCAGTGGAAGTAATCTTCATTTCAACAGCAAAGTGCCTTTCTTTTCAGCAGATGCCATTTCCTTTCAGAGTTTTGTTGCTTTCAGTTTATATAGAGCAAGTGTGTTTTCATTCTCATTTAGGAGGATATTTCATTTAGCAAGTATGCAGATTTCGCTTCAAGCAAGTGTGAGTTTGCAAACTAGTTTCAGAATTGGTTATTTATGTGACTTGGAAAGATTTTTAGCAAAACCCCCAAAACAAAAGAAAATCACAAAAATTGACTAATGGATTCAAGATTGAAGGAACTGAAGAAGAGATTGTTGCAGGTGAGCTGCGGCATCTCGGTAAAAAGGAACTTGAAGAGATCTCCCAAACCAAGAGAGATGGAGGAGGAACAGCTTTTGATTCAAGCACCGTGGAACACCTTGCCACCTCAAGCAAAACAACTAGGAAATTAGAAACTCCAAGAGTAAATGTAACTGTATGCATAATCATATTGAACATTGGGTTCAATCTATTCTACAACCTTCATATGCTCTTCTTCTTTGAAGTTAGGTCTTGGAAATCAAGCGACCGATGTTGCTTTCTCAGCATGATTTGGTAATTATACATCTATATCTTCTATCAAAAGGGCATGAATTCATTATTGACTCTGCTAAGACAGTGGCTACATTATTATTTGCTTATACTTAAAGAAATGTCTCTTTCTTTAGGTAGGTAGGTAGGATAGTGGGAATAAAGATAGCACCTTGAATAGTTTTATGTTTTCCAAATAAAAGGACATCACAACATTTATTCACATGGTTAGACTCGCACAAAAAGGAAGTATTCTGACAAAGACTTTGCGCTTTGGCACTCATGGACAGCTTAATATTTGCACTCAAGAACACCTATCTTTATGTTTTCTATAAAACATTCAGTTAATAAAGGACAAAACCATCGACTCCATAACAAGATAATTCCTTTGAAGCAAGACAAGAACATAATATGTGTTCTGCTACAGGCCTCTCATTCCGTCACAATACTTACATTATCCAGCAGAACCAAACAACATAATACCGAAATTCATCCGGTTCAAAAGCAACAATACTCTAAGGTATGAATCCTTCTTTGAATTTATTTATATCATTAAATTTAAGGAAATTTTATTATGACTTATACTTATACTACTTGTTAAATCCATATCCTTCCACCTTTCAAAGCATCATCATCCAATCATATCCATTTTCCTTCCAATTTCCTTTCCCTCTGTTTGCCATTATCATCTCGCACTTGTCCCTATATCTCATAAGTTCCATATCCTTTGTTTTCCATCTAAACCACAGACTCAGACCAATGAGGAGAAGAGGGACTGCATGAGCCAAATTATAATGCTCCACCACTGGTTAATGATGTTCTTATCCCCACAGAGTGTCAGGATGGATTCAAAGCATTTTCTATCTGCAGAAGGAATGATAATGACAAACAGCCTTTCTTCCTGCTAATCAACCCGATAAAGATACATGGACTTTCTCACCGCTAAACATAACTGGGCCTCTTTCTTCTTTAACTCTAAATCAACCAGCAAAGATGTGTTTCTCTCTCACTGTTGATCAACCCCATCTTGATATATCAGCTCAAGAAAACAAGTACGATCCTTTATGCGATGGTATTGAACATTTTGTTGGAGCTCAAAAATCTTTGAAAAGGATGATAATACTGCTACAGCTCAGGATGTGAAGGAAGTGTTGGTGGAACCAGATAGAACTCCAGTACTGCAGAATGTTAGTCCCCATAATAAGGATGGAAAGAGCAAACCTAGTACTCCCTCCAGACCTCAGGACATAGTTGGAAACAATGAACATAAAAACGGTGCAGAGATTTCTTTGAAAAGGACTGAATCTCAAGATGCAGCACATGCAGATGTGCAAGCTAGTATAGCTGTAATAGTGAATGGAAGTCCTAGATGAGAAGGTAAAAGCTGCAGTCCAGGTCACTTGTTAGAAATAGGGGCAGCAAATGCTGGAGACATTACCACAGAAGCAACAACAGACAATGTTGGAGACATTGCCACAGATCAAGCTCATCCACATGATGAAAGTAAGAAGAGTAAAGAAATCAGAATGATGAATCTTTTTAGATTAGTTCTTGCAGAATTTGTAAAGGAGGTGCTAAAATCTACATGGTGAGGAGGTCAGATGAGTAAGGAGGCTTTCAAAACAATTGTCAATTGCAGAAGCAAGGAGGAGGTGTCTTGATATTGTCTTGATCAATGGGGAAGATCTTACACCATACAGAGAAGCCAACGTTTCTGCACCAGATGGACAAATTGTCAAGACAATTGCCAGGGAAGTAAATGCAATTTCTGTTCTGATCCAAAAATATGAAAATCTGTTATTAAATTGCTATGCTTCCTTTCAGAGGGGGGTTCTCAGGAGGTCTCAAGATTTCTATTAAACAAAAATAAGTTGCAGATTTTTGTAAGTTTTCTTGAAGATGATTCTAAAGGTGATGTACAAGCAGCCACAACAAGCATATTGGCAAACTTGAGATCCTTCCTTGTTCGGACTTTGTTACTATGCAGTCTGCATCTGATAAGAGCAGTCGAGTCTTTTCTTCCCAAGATGCTCATCTTTTTGAACCTTACATGGTGCTTGACGTAGCTGCCTTGGAGAATATTGAGATTCTTGAGAACAACCAAGATGGCAGCTCTTTAGGGACTCTTTTTTGCACAAATAGATCACTGTATAACGGGATTTGGTAAAAGGTTGCTAAGAAAATGGCTTGTGAGACCTCTAAGGTGTCCAGAGCCAATCTTGGAACGTCAAGATTCTATAGCAGAGTTAAAGGGTACTGATGTAGATTTTGGTACTTCAATCAAGTTTCAGAAAGAATTAACTAAGCTACCAGACATGGAGCGATTGCTTGCACGCCTCTATTCAAGCAGTGGTGCTGCTGGGAGGAATGTTGATAGAGTTGTTCTTTATGAAGATGCAGCTAAAAAGCAACTCCCGGAATTTATTGTTGCTCTTCATGGATGCCAGTGTATGATCCAAGCTTGTCTGTCTTTCAATAACAGTATGGGTGAGATAAAATCCAATTTGTTATAGCATATTTTAACCCCAAGCAAAGGTCTACCTGATGCAAGGCCAACTATTAAGCATTTTGAAACTGCTTTTGATTGGTCAGAAGAAGAAAAGACTGGCCGTATTTTTCCTTATGAAGGTGTGGATAAGGATTATGATGTGGCTAATAGAACTGTGAGGGAAATTGAAATAGAGCTAGAAAAACACCTGGAAATGCAGCGGACACTTTTTGGAAGTGATATGATAAATTATGTTACTATTGGAAAAGAGCACTCTCAAATAGAGATACTTGAAAGTATGCTGGCAAAAGTGCCTCAAGAGTATGAAGCTCGGTCATCAAGAAAGGGATTTCGTAGGTTTTGGACACCAAAGGTTAAACAACTATTACCAGAACTTGCCGATGCACAAGCACAGCGAGAAGCATCCTTGAGAGGAATATTGCAAGGTCTGATTAGAAAATTTTGTGAGCACCATAGCATATGGAATGGCA
>SNQJ01S0015200.1:57833-85534 GCA_010110895.2 Picea sitchensis
TACTTCTTGTAGAGCTCATAGAAATTAGAAATTAAGTAATTAGTTAGAAATATAACGTTAATTCAAAATCGGGTTACTACACTACCTGTTATCACTGAGAGTCAGCCTCAAACTGTGAGAGGATAAGCCCAGTACCCATTAGAATGTTTGGTGGATGTTGGTTTTATGAGTGGGTGTAAAATGGACAAAACTCAGTACAAGAATGATTCTAACACATAAACTAGGCAGGAAATGCACAGGGAAGTGAGGGTCTCATTAAATTTAGTTAGTGAATTGCATTTAAGGGTGATCAGAAGGAAGACTTAGTGAGAAAGTGGACAAGTCTACCATGGGCATCAGGATTTCAAGCAGCTTGGTGAAGAAAAACTTAGGCTCAAGAGAACTCCTGAACTCAAGCTTCAGACATTGAAATATGTCACAGGAACACAGTAAAAACAACATAATGATCAAACCTACATCACAATGCAACTACAAAAACTTGACTTGATCCTCCATGCCTGAGCCTTTCATCATAAGAGGGAATAAGACAATAAAGAAGATGACTAAAATCAGTCACAACAATACTATAATCAAACTTACATTACAATAAAAGTACAACCCTCGACTGGATCCTCCATGCCTGAATGTTTTAGCACAGTTTTACAGAGAAATGAAAGAAGATGACTTGTATTAATGCAAAAGTCTCAAATTTGATACATAACTAGAGAACAACTCTGGCATCAAAACATTACAAAATAGGGAGCTCTGCTCAACCAGTTGATGACCTTAACAAAATATCAAAACTACCTATTTATACTTAGACCAATCCACCACTACCAGGAGTGTGACCTCGCTACTACATTCAAATCCTTTAA
The DNA here is from genome assembly GCA_010110895.2 of Picea sitchensis. Taxonomy (NCBI): domain Eukaryota; kingdom Viridiplantae; phylum Streptophyta; class Pinopsida; order Pinales; family Pinaceae; genus Picea; species Picea sitchensis. Next base: position 58,688 of record SNQJ01S0015200.1, read on the forward strand.
TCTCTGCATTCTTTTTTCAGACTGAGTGTGCATCCCTCTATTAGACACGAGCTCATATCGACCTGGATCTGCAGGAAAATCCATCCACAGGGGTACCTTGGGCTGACAACTTTGTTTTCTATGGTCAACTCCTCCATACTTTCTAATTACTGAGTGAGTCGAGGTTTCAACCACCAGTCCTTTCATTTATTAACTTATCCCTCGATATCGGGATGAGGCTTAGTGCCTAGGGGGCAGCCACGCGTTGCTCTCGGATTGGACGCTATATGAGTACCTGATTGTGGGGCCGTCAAAGGTGGTTTGAACTCACACCGTTTTTGGGCCCGCAATCTATCGCCTGCTGCCACATATCACTTTCACCAAACCACGGTTTCAATTGTGGGACCACTCAATAATTTTATCAATCGAGCAAGTTGTGTCTGTGCAATGAAGCTTGGATGTTGATCTGGTCTCCGTCTGCGATCTGGGCACACCTTCTAGATCTGGCGTCGTCACTGGATTTTATCCTCTTGCAACCTTTAGGATCTATTAAAACTGTGCTTTGGAGTGGGGCGCTGCTTTTGGGATTGAACAATAACACCTCCTGGAGGATGATATGATGTGGAGGCCTGATGTCACTATGTTGACGTGTCACAGATGGAGGGGAGACATGTTTCACTAAAAAATAAGCTTGAAAAGAGTACCATGTGTCACCGCCAGATGGATGCCATGTGTCATGACTGATAAGGGTGCCCCATGTTTGCACTGATGACTTCCACGTACTTTGGAATTTCGAGCTCGAGAGGGGTCTGCATGTAGATCTGACATAAATATGGGCCCGTAGTGACGTGGTGACCTGAAACAAATGTTGAAGCTCTGAAGTGAACGATGAACGTTGACTTGAGGAGGACACGCGATGCTTGATTCTTAATTTCGGGTGAAAATGTTCCAGATGAAACTAGGAGTCGAGATGTTGAAACTCCCAAAGCCCAAATTCCCGAAGTAAATAATGTCCATCCGATATGAAAGGATGCGTGGCACTTGATCTTTAACTTTGAGGATTTAGTTGTTCAGGACTTCGACACTTCGACACTTTGGCACTTTGGAGACTTCGGGTGTTCGATGCTTCGACACTTCGAGGCTTCGACACTTCGAGGCTTCGACACTTTGGTTCTTTGGGACTTCGACACTTCGGTGCTTCGGGACTACGACACTTTGGCACTTTGAGACTTCGACACTACAGTGGATTTGGCACTTCGGCTCTTCAGGACTTCAACACTTTGGTGCTTCGGGACTTTTCAATACTTGACTCCACGTTTCTTATTTCTTTGGATGGATCAGATCACTTCGGGATGTCAGGCTTCGACTCTTCAAGAAATCTACGCACTTCTCACTTAAAATCTCCTAAAGCCTCATTTCCATGAACCCTTGGATCGAATGCCACCTGTCCCCCTCAAGATCAACGACTCATGCTTGCTTCAGGTCTAGGGATTTCAGACTTTTTCTCTGGCACTATACTTCTCATAATTTTGGAATTTTGAATGCCCGAAGGCCGCTGATCTAAACTGGTCCTAGAATATTCACCATTGAAAGATTAAACCTGCCTGTTGCTTGCATTTCAAGCCCGAAATAGACTGTTCTAAAAGATGTTCTTTGATATTAAGACTGATACCTATGCAAGAAAAGGACTGGGTCACCCTGCGAACCTTAGACAAATTTATGTGATAATATTTATCTCCACAGGGGATGGCATGCTCCCTGCGAGCTACCAAGAATGCGCAGTTCCAGTGCCTTAGCTGTTGGGCTATGGAGTCTAGCTCAAAAATTTCGCTCAAGAAAGCAGGGAAATATGTACACTACTCTACTAAAGAAAATGAAAAAAAACACATGGGCTCTAGAAGGAGCTTATTTATATACAATCCTAGGCTAAATGATTTTTTCAAAGCACTAGGTGAAAGAAAACTTCCACCATAGCCACCAAGACTGTTTGGTAATATAATTCTTCTCTTTACTGCAAATGATCCACAAAAGGTAAAGGAAATATGACAACATAAATAAAACATGTCTTGGAACACTAACAATACCCCCAAATCATGATAATATGAATAATGTTGCAGACTCTAATGCTTTTGGAAAACATAGCTCCATATATAACCCCACAGGGTCACAAAATTTCTAATCATGAAAGCTCAACTGGTAAGAAATTACCTCCTGTCCTTCATTGTTGCTCACCCATCATTTGATGTTCTCAGAGTGTACAGGTGGGTGGAGAACTGATGAAGGTTGGCTAATCCTAGGTGATATATACTCATTTATAGGCTCTGGATAGGAGATAAACTGCACATTTAGCTCTTCCATTTCTCCTTCATGGCTCTCCCAAGGATCAGATTCATAATCATCGCATACATGAACCATGGAAAATCTCTTCTCTTCATCATATTTACTGGGATATTCATCAAACATTGGTTGTTCTTGGTCAGTACTTGAAATCACTTCTCCATCATAAGCAAGGATGCCAAAAACACTTGTTTCAAGGACCAAAACATCCTCTACATTTCCTTCATAAGAGAAGCAAGTAAGATCTTCCTTCAATTCTGAAAAAATAGGAAACAATATAGAGGAATATTCCCTACCTTTGGTCACTAGCTTATCATCTATCTCAGCTTCACAGTCAGGAGAAATATCTACTACATAATACACCTTCTCTTCAACATTGGAATATTCAGAAGAGACATGTTGCTCTTCATGAATTCTTAAAATAACAGATACATATGACATGCTGCCAAACATTTATATGTTATTTCTATCATAATGAATATCATTCAACACCTCATGATCTTCATGGAAAATTCTTTCTTTCACGATAAATGCTTCATCACAAATTTGGTCTTTGTGATAGGATGAATATTTATAAAGCAAAGAAAACTCATCACAACAGTTTTCATAAAGATACTCAGCTGAGAAAAAATATTTACAAAACGAATTGAAAGCTCCATAAAAACTTGTCAAAGAGATGATTCTCGCAATGGGAAGAGATCGACACCAATCATGATAAATCCCCAATAATGAATACTTGAAAATCTTAATCTGAACATCTTCATGCATGATATGAAGTCGATGAATAAATTCATGGAATTCCAACAAATGCTTAGCTGGCACTTCCAACTATTTTCCTCGAAATTTAGGAAGGCTTCCTTTCCATTCATCTCTATCAGGCAATGGATTAGGGAAATCAACTATTTCCAAAAAATCATAGAAGGAAAACCTTTGAGCTAAAATATTTTCCATTTCAAAATGGTGGATTCGCCATGGTTAAAGATGAATCGTCTGAATAATGTGTCCATCATTAGTTCACCATCTAAAAATGGATCTCTGAAATATCATTCTTCCCAAGGAGCTTTTCAATCTAGGACATCAACTAAAAACCTTCACGAGAAAAATTTCCTTTTTTGATAATATTCTCTGGGTCAGCTTCAGGTGTTGCTAGAGGCAACTATGGAGTAGACCTCATGTGTCTGCTTTTGGGGGCCACAACTGAAATAGTGGAGTTGTCAGGTGCAAGTTGCAATCTTCAAGGTACTGATTTCTAATGCACCTTCAGAATCATAATTTCTTTATCATTCTTACCTAGGGAAATGTCTTCAATTATTTCCCTGCAATAGATCCATTAATTTTAGCACTGAGAGTCACCCTCATATTGCGAGAGGATAATCCCAGTGCCCATCATAATGTTTAGTGGATGTTGGTTTTATGAGTGGAGGTCAAATGGACAAAACTTAGTACAGGAATGATTCTAACACATAAACTGGGTAGGAAATGCACAAGCAAGTGAGGGCCTCATTAACTTCAGTCAGTGAATTGAGTTTAAGGGTGAGAAGAAGGAAGACTTGGTGAGAAAGTGGACAAGTCTTCCATGGTCATTGGGCTTTCAAGAAACTTGGTGAAGAAAAGATCAAGATCAAGAGTACTCTTTAACTCAAGATTCAGACACTGAAATATGTCACAGGAACACAGTCACAACAACATAATGATCAAACCTACATCACAATGCAACTATGAAAACTCGATTGGATCCTCCATGCCCGATCCTTTCAGCGTAAGAGTGAATAAGACAACAAAGAATATGACTAAAACCGATCACAACAATACTGTAATCAAACCTACCTTACAATAAAACTATGACCCTCGACTAAATCCTCCATGCCTGAGTGTTTTAGCACAATTTTTGTAGAGAAATGAAATAATATGACTTCTATTAATGTGAAAGTCTCAAATTTGATACATAACCAGAGAACAACTCTTGCATCAAAACATTACAAAATAGGGAGATATTCTCAACCAGTTGACGACCTTAACAAAATATCAAAAATACCTATTTATACTTAGACTAGTCCACCACTATCAGGAGTGTGACCTGGCTACTACATTCAAAGCCTTTCATCTGTGCTTTCTTCTATTAGACTGAGTGTGCATCCCTCTATCAGACATGAGCTTAGATCGACATGGGTCTACAGGAAAATCCGTCCACAGGGGAACCTCAAGATGAAAGCTCTATTTTTCATGGTCGGATCCTCCATACTTTCTAATTACTAAGTGAGTTGAGGTTTCAACCACTAGTCCTTTCATTTATTAATTGAACCCTCGAGATCAGGATAAGTCTTAGTGCCTAGGGGGAAGCCACATAGTTCTCTCAGATTGGATGTTATATGAGCACGTGATTGCAAGGCCGTCAAAATAAGTTTGAACTCACACCACTTTTGGGCCCGCAATTCACCGCCTTCTGCCACGTATCACTTTCTCCAAACCATGGTTTCAATTGTGGGACTGCTCAATAATTTTATCGATCGAGCAAGTTTTGTCCCCACAATGACATGTGGCCATTGATCTGGTCTTTGTTTGCGATCTGGATGCACCTGCTAGATCTGGTGCCAACGCTGGATTTTATCCACCTGCCAACTTTAGGATCTATTAAAATTGTTCTTTGGAGTGTGGCACTACTTTTGGTGCTAAAAAATAACACCTCTTGGAGGACGATCTGGTGTGGATTCCTGACATAACTATGATGACATGTCACAGATGGAGGGGTGACATGTGTCACTCGAAAATAGCCTAAGGACACATCTGGAAATGATTTAAAATAGTTCCATGTGTCAGTGCCAGACGGATGCCACATGTCATGACTGATAAGGGTTCCCGATGTTTGCACTGACAACTACCACATACTTTGGAATTCATAGCTTGAGAGGAGTCTGCATGTAGAGCTGGCATAAATATGGGCCCGGAGTGATGTGCGGACCTGAAGCAAATGTTGAGGCTCCGAAGTGAATGACGACCGTCAATTTGAGGAGGACACGCGGTGATTGAGTCTTAACTCCAGGAGAAAATGCTCTTGATGAAACCAGGAGTCGAGATAGTGAAACTCCCAAAGATCGAATTCCCAAAGTGGTGCTTTACCTTTAATTCTGGTGCTTCGGATGTTCCGGACTTTGAAACTTTGACACTTCAGAGACTTTGGGTCTTCAGTGCTTTAACACTTCGGCTCTTTGGGACTTCTACACTTCGACACTTCGGGACTCCGGAACTTCGACACTTTGGTGCTTCGAGACTTCAACACTTCAATGACTTCGACACTTCGACTCTTCAGGACTTCAACACTTCGACACTTAAGGACTTTTCAATACTTGACTTCCACTATTCTCCAGAGCACCGAATTCCGAAGTGAGGGATCCAACTCCACGTGTCTTCATGATTTGGATGGCTTGGATCACTTCGGGAGTTATGGGCTTCAACTCTTTGGGAACTCTGCGCACTTCTTACTTGAAATCTCCCGAAGCCTCATTTCCACAAACCCTTGGATTGGCTACCACCTCTCCCACTCAAGATCAATGGCTAATGCTTGCTTCAAGTCTCGGGACTTCAGACTTTTTCTCTAGCGCTATACTTTTTGCAATTCTGGAATTTTCGAATGCCTGGGGGCCGTTGATCTGAACTGCTTCTGGAATATCCACCATTGAAAGATTAAACCTACCTGTTGCTTGTGTTTCAAGCCCGAAATAGACTGTTCTGAAAGATGTTCTTTGAGATTAATACTGATACCTGTGCAAGCAAAGGATTGGGTCACCCGACCCTTAGACAACTTTATGTGATAACACTACCCTCATTGAGGATGGTTCTAAATAGTGGAAAACATGGTAGGAGGAGTTAGTGAGGAATACATTATGAATTTTGTGTAAAAAACTCTTCAAGGAGTCTTACACCCATGTGAGAGAACATATTTTGCATGTACTAAGTCTTGGATTTGATGGGTGTAGAAAAACATTAGGCATGTGGGAACAATTTCCTTGGAGTATCTTAGACAAAAGCAAGAAGTGGGAAGAGCAATGCTAACAAATGTATGATAAATTATAAGGCTAATCTTGCTAATATCGACCCTTTTTTTATTGTATGTCTTAAGGTTTGCATCGCAAGGCCCTAATCTGACAAGTACTTGTCTCTTGACTCAATCACTTTTGTAATATATGTTTTTCAGACTCTAATATATCATGTGAAGTTTTGGTTGTGTAATACTACAATATGAATTGTTGTATCGATATATTTTAAATATATGAAAATTGGTTTAATCTTTTAATGTGTGTGTGTGTGTGTCTGTGTGTGTGTGTGTGTTGTTTCCCTATTTCTTACAATGTGTGTGTGTCATTTCCCTATTTCCAACAATGTCATTATTGTTGTTGAAAAGAGTTCTAGTTGGATCCTAATATTTTCAAGGGTCCATTTCTATAGTTTTAAAAAATACCCATCTCTATGTGTGCCAAAACAGAGTGCATGTTTTAGATATAAGTATGCTTCGAATGAAATATGATAACAACCCTTAGAACACTAAAATTTGATAAAAACCCTCTGATATACTTTAGCTTTTCATTTGAATCAATTAAGTTTTTCATCCTAAGGTTTCCATCATAATTAGTATAAATAATCAATACCAATATTCAAGCTTCTAATACTCTAAAACTCCAAACAACACCATTCATGTATATGGGTTCAACATATATCTAGGTGATACAATATAACCACATTAACTAACAAATAATAAACATAAATGATATGTGCTACCTCTAATGTTAAACAAGATCAACAACTAAATTTCATAACATAATGTGCTTCAACCATACCACAACACAAATTCCAAAGCACAAGTAGGTTGATAATGACTGATAACATGGCATAAAGAAGCCATATATAATGAAGTGAGGTCAACAGTTAGAACATTACATGTTTTAAGTGTTTGACACTTCCAAATTCCTTTTTGTTGTTATATATATAATCAAAACTAATATTGTTTGTATTTTGTGGGTGCCAGACAACCATTAACCAAAAAAATCTGATACACCTCCACCACATGTTACCTCCATATGACACAAACCATGCACCAAGACACATATGAATCAAAATAAGAACCAACCAAGAAATTCTACATGAACCAAAAAACATTACCATAATAATGGCATCATAAACCATAGGCATAATAGAAAGAAGATGAAGCAATGTACATGTGTAATAAGTTAGGCTACAACATATCATCATAAAACTACAAAACACCCTACAAGTACTATAGTGTATATTATCAATCCATTCACTTCTTAATCATCAAATAAACCTTATTTATGTGGTACAACTAAGTTGTGGGCCCAATTTTGTTGTCTTAAAACAATACCCTAGTTTTTTTTACTATCTATGTTTTCTAGTCTCTCTCTCTCTCTCTCTCTCTTATCTATGTTTCTAGTCTCTCTCTCTCTCTCTCTCTCTCTCTCTCTCTCTATATATATATATATATATATATATATATATCCTAAAATTCATGTATGCAATTTAAAATAGTTCAAAGTAGATCATAATAGAGACAAGTCGAACTAAAACATGTTTGGCCTAGAAGTAGTTGATAACAACCTGAAATAGTCCTATTGGGAAAATAAAAAAGTTATTGCATAACATGGCACTTTGTCAATTCAAAATTGATAAGACCATAAAAAATTATTAACTATACCAAAATATTTCTACTACATAATAGGGCATTTAGCTTCTCTAGAGATGGTAACAACAAAATTAAGAGAGTGTTGCAAGACTGATAACATAAGTGATTAAGAGCAATTTATTTTTTAACTTAACCATTTGGTGCTATATCCTCTATGTGATGATTCACAACAAGTGTGTGATGATCAATTTCCACCAAAGTTTCTTGACATGCTTTGTTTCCATGTTTATACCATTAATGCTTTGCTAAAATTTTCATGTTTTGAAGGCCATGAGAGCCAATAAACAAGGAATACAAGCTTCAATGCTTATGCTAACTTGTAGAGGAGATTTTCAATATTAGTGTTCAAATTTGAAGAGGAATGAGCATGGAATTGAACATGCATTTTCACCAATCTTTGTCGTATTTAAACATTCAATTTCTAGTTCTTCCTTGCTTGCTTGGGGGTGCATTTTTCAGCTATGTCATTCATAGCTAAAATGAAAATCTTTTTAAGCTTCGACATGTGATTTCAATCTCTTCATTGATAGTTGGAAATGAAAATTTTAGCTCACTTTTGTGAGTTTGAGAGTGCATCTTTCAACTTTCCCATGACTTTCTTAAGTTTGCAACTCTCAATTTTATTTGTTGAGTTTAAGAAAACTGATTTTAGCTGGATAAAATTGAATTTTCAGCCCACTTTTGGGAATGCCTAGAAATGAAAGACACATTTTCTTCTTCTAGGCTTAGTAGAAATTTTCATTTCCATATTTCATGTTCAATATTGAGATGGCATTTTCAGCCCTCATGTCAAAAAAAAAACTCTGTTTTTTTCGTAGCTTGAAACATGCATATCCACCCTTCATCTACTCACATGAAACATGAATTTCCAGCCTGTATTTTGAATCTTAAATTTGCATTCTTAACTCTCTTTTGAGTAATTAAATCTCTTTCTCATGGATATTTTGTTTTTTTAGTCTTCATTCTTTTTGAAATAAAAATATGTTTTCATAGGTCTTACAGCATGAAGGTTGGAATTTCTTATTGAAGTTTTGCATGATAGGTCAATGCATACATGTTTTTTCTTGACATGGATTTCTAGTTCTCATGCTCAAGCTTGGAATTCACATTTTCATCCCTCGTGACAAAAACCAAGATTGTCATCACAATCACACTTAGAAATTGCATTTTTATCCCTCATGTATGTGCATAAAAAGTTCAATTTCATAATGTTCAACTCTTGTTTTTGAATCTATGATTTCTCTCTGTTATCAGAGAAATCGGTAAGTGCGGACACAAAATAATCTCCCTAAATTCCATATTAATCTTGTTGGAACAGGGGCCCGAGGTTCAACACTACAAAAAATGCACCAACAAAACCCTACCTACTGGCCCTTTCGGCAACACCTGCGAAGCAGATGAAGTCTCACCCGAGGTAGAGGCAAGGGTGGTTGCAGAACTCCAATGTTTGCAACCTTAGATGGGACACAAATCTGTGATTACAACACCTTAACAAAGCACTTAGCAGTTATAGTTCATTAATATTTAGTCTTAGTTTACAGCGCAACTAAACCCTAACAACATATCAGCACAGTATTTAGACAGTTCCAATATATTCAAGCACTAAGCACATCAACATAGATCAGATATATCATTCGTTCACATTATTCAACACTAATGTATCATATCAGATTCATCTAAGATACATCAAGACACTAAGAATTTAATCACATAAACAAAATAAAAACCATAAAGAACAAAGAAACCATAACATAGGATATACGTGGTTCACCCCCAACCTGGGGCTACGTCCATCGACTCTTCTTCTCTTTATTATCTTCGGTCAATAAGCTACATGCACAGAGCATTGAGATCTTACTCCATACAGGACAGGAGATTTGTACACCTTGCTAGATCCTCTTTCCTTGAGTTACGCACAAATCCTTCCACAGTCTCTTACAATCACTTGTAGTTAACTCTGCAAGCCTCACACAGTATGCACAAAGAATTTACAGTTACTACTTTCACTTAACAATTAACCGTTAGAACTTAGCACACTGGCCTCTTCTTACATCTCCTAGCTACTTATTTATACATTACAAAATGGGCCTAAACATGGGTAAACCCATGGGGAGACATCCCCATACCCATTACATAGCCCAAAACCCAAAAATCCCTAAAAAGGGGGCAAGATCCCGCGATCTCCGCTTCAACTTGTGCTCCTCTTTCGACAGCCTGTCAAAGTCCCAAAAGTAGGTCAAACGTGACCAAGGATCCTCAGAAATTGGTCAAGGGTCAACAAGCCCCCAACACTCACCTATGACTCGTCTTGAGTCACTCTTCTCTGGGTAATTCTGCCTCAAAAGCATCGAGCTTGGCTCGAGCTACTTCAACCTGTTGTTGTGCCATGACCTCCTGCTCAAGGAACTCTTAGATTACTGCTTCGTTGACAGGTCCCTCTAAGCATTGTTCAGCTGTAGTGATGACTTGATCTAGTTATGCTCCTCGGACTTCGATCTCTATGAATAGTTGGAAATCCTCGTTCTGTATTGGTTGAAGCCTCTAAGTTACTTCCATGACTCTACTCTGAATGGTGTGGACCTACTGCTGGGAAGTGCGTTGTTCTTGGGATCAGTTCATCCTCTCAGTGGCTGACAGGGGCTTCAACTGTGCCTGTATTATTTCTACTTGCTTCTTCGCCTCCTGGAGCTATGAATCTAGTTCCTTTAATTCAGGGTCCTCAGTGAGTCGCTCATAAGTCTAGGCACTACGATCACTTAGTTTTTTACATTCCATGGTGAGGGTCTTGATTCTTTTAACTGCACTTCAAGTAGTTGTTTCTCATTGATCCTGTACATCTTGTGGAGTACTAGGCACTGTTCTTAGCTCCAGGTCTGTGATTCTTTGTTGAAACTGTTGGATTCAAATTTCTTCCTAGTTAGATATTTGTGAGGCGTGAGCATGCCATAGCTCTTACGGTCTCCCAGGTTATAGTCACTATTTTTCAATGTTGGAATCCTCTCTAGCTGTGGTCTGACTACGTGTATCCCCTTCGGGAGATACGTAGTGATGACGATGTATTTGAATTCCCTCAAGACACTGTTGTGATTCACTACACTAGTCAGGGGTGGGATGTAATCGGGTAGTATGGATGGTAATAACTTCGCATTCGCCAAGTCATCTCTATGCTTGGCTCTTTTCTTAGTCGTAGCTTGGGATGGTCCAGATCCACGAGCAATTGACAGGGAGGCTTGCACTCCTCTCATTGATGAAGCTTGTATTCCCATAGACATTACCTTTTCATTCATGAGGTTGATGAGTATCTCCTTCAAAGACTCTTCGACTGTGCTAATTTCTTTAGACATACACGCTCGTGGTTGACTATCTCAGGTTGAAGAGCAACTACTCAATGCAACAGAGCAGATTGCGATAGCTCAATGATCACTGTACGAAATCAACTAATCTGTGAGCTCAGATAATCATGGGTGGAAAAAGTGTTCTCGGTGCCAAGCTCAACGAACTAAGTATACAACTCAGTAATGGATATTTCCAAGGGGAGAGAAGCCCTCATTAATGCAATTTTGTCCATTACGACGCGGTCCCAATGGTCTGATGGTGAGATTTCTAGCCATAAATGTTGTTCTAACCATTCGAGCTAAAGGTTATAATGCCTGCAATGATCATATTGCTTCGCCATGCTGTGCTATACTGGTATCCCGACGAAGTTCAGATTTTGGAATCCTTCCTTCTGCACAGTTCCTTCTGAAACTTTTTGTAACTTTTCTATATTTTATTTATTCTTATTGATATTTCTAGCCTTCTTCCCTATGATATTCATCTCGATATTCCTCTTTCCATTCTGATTCTGATATTCTCTGGGCAGAGTAACTTTTCACTATTGATGGTCTTTACCAGGGTTCAAGGGAAATACTTCTTCTATGTCTGGAGTAGGTGCTCTACTCTCCTGTACAGATAGTTGTCTCAAGTCCTCATGTGTCCTTTCAACTTCGACATCCAAGTTTTTGGTTCTGAATAACTTCGACCTGTTCTCATGTTCTTCAATCAAATGTGTGATCCTCCTAGTCATGAAGTCTTTTAAGTCTTTCTTCTTCTTCTCTAATACTTCCTCTTCTTTTCTTTTGGCTTGTTCCTTTTCGATCCAATTTTTTCCTAGTAACATATAAAATGTGGCGTTGTTCTCAATAAATTTAAAAACCTCAAAATCTTCCTCTGCCGAAGTTCCATGAGCACTCATAGATATCTGGGTAAGTCTTCCACACAGGGTTATCATCTTTCCTCTAAACAATCCTATTTCTCCAAGTGAAGGAATCATAGCAGGCTTCCCTAAAACTTCCCAAGTTCTTTCTGTCATGATATTCACCTATGTTTCCTAATCTAGAACACAATCAATGTCGAAGTCATATATTCTTGGTTCTATGCATTCTTTTTCTTTGAAGATCTCTGGTAAGTTGATATCTCTGTGATCATTCAAGGTTTCTTTCATTTGCATTAGTACAGTTTCTGATTCTTTCTGTGGTTCTTCCATGATATCAGTTTCTTGACCTTCCTTAGGGTTTTCTTGTCTCATATTCATTCTTTCAACCTTATCAATCATTCTAGGGAAATCCAAAACTTCATGATCCATAGCTTTCCAACAAAGACAAATGGGTCTTCTATCAGGTCATTCCTTAGAAATATGTCCCGGTCTTCTGCAACTATAACAAAGACTTAATCCTCTCTTTCTCTTAAATGATCCCCATCCCTTCCTGTACTGTGCACTAGGATCATTGTAGCTAACCTACAAAAAACTATTTCTAGGATCTTGCATCCATTTGTTAATCAAAACATTCTTTCTATGTATAGGAATAACATATCTTTCATTATTTCTATCAGATCTACTCATATAAAATATTCTTTCATCTAGATGTGCCCTATTTTTCAATCAAGGACAAAATTGATCAAACATACCTAGATCCATATTTTTGAAAAAAACAATTCTACAAATCTTACTTTCAACAAAGCACAAAGCTTCCAGATCTAAAACTTTTCACTATTCTTACCTTTACCAGAGCACAAAGCTTCGATATCTTACCTATTTTCTTTAGATCTGACTTCTCTTCTTAGCACAGAGCTTCACAATCCAATTAGAGTACTTCGTACTAGGGTGACAGATCTACGTACGTAACTTTCACAGTATTAGGTCAGATCTTCACACAAAGATTCTTCTTCCTCAGTTCCCATTAATCATAGTTTCAAGTCCCGACAACAGAACCATTTGTTGGCATAGGGGTAGAACCGAGGTTCAACGATACAACAGTGCACCAAAAAAACCCTAACTACCGACCCTTTCGGCAACACCTGCGAAGTAGATGAAGTCTCACCTAAGGTAGAGGCAGGGGTGGTTGCAGGACTCTAGTGTTTGCAACCTTAGATGGGACACAGATATGTGATTACAACACCTTAAAAAAGAACTTATCAACTATGGTTCATTAATATTCAGTCTTAGTTTACAGTGCAACTAAACCCTAACAACATATCAACGTAGTTTTTAGATAGATCTAATAGATTCAAGCACTAAGAACATGAACATAGATCAGATCTAGCATTCGTTAACATTATTCAACACTAAGATATCATATCAGATTCATCTAACATACATCAACACACTAATCATTTAATCACATAAACAAAATAACAACCATAAAGCACAAAGAAACCACAACACAGGATATACGTGGTTCACCCCCATCCTGGGGCTACGTCCACCAACCCTTCTTCTCTTTATTATCTTCGGTCAATCGACTACATGCACAGAGCCTTGAGATCTTACTCTGCAGAGGATAGGAGATATGTGAACCTCGCTAGATCCTATTTCCTTGAGTTACGCACAAAGCCTTCCACAGTCTCTTACAATCACTTGCACTTAGCTCTGCAAGCCTCACACAGTATGCACAAAGAAATTCTCGTTATTACTTGCAATTAACAATTACCACTTAACACTTAGCACACTGACCCCTTCTTACATCGCCTAACTACTTATTTATACATTACAAAATGGGCCTAAACATGGGTAAACCCATGGGCCGACATACCCATACCCATTACATTGCCCAAAACCCAAAAATCCCTAAAAAGGGGCTGAGATCCCGTGATCTCTGCTTCGACTTGCGCTCTGCCTTCGACATCCTGTTGAAGTCCCAAACGTAGGTCAAACGTGACCAAGGATCCTCAAAACTTGATCAAGGGCCAACGAATCTAGAACAAAACAAGACAAAATAGAAACTTCACCTTAGACATCATTGTCATATAAACTAGTTCAGAGAGGAACGAGTGACACACCTTTTTAATGACACTTGATACTCACTACTGTCATACTTGTTGCTCCATATTTGGATTTGCAGTATGGTGAACCTCTTTAAGAAGAAAAAACAAAAAGAGAGAGAGAGAACAAACACATATATATTCCAATGAATTCTATGTATAAGATCAAGGAGTTATACAATAAAATCCAAGACACCTTTATAGGGAAGAAATGTATTGTTTCATTATATTAAAATGGAAAGTGGAGAATACAACCCATGCCTTGATGTTGCAAGATCCCTTTAAATATATATTTTTTCCAACACACACACACCTTGTATCCAATGCATTTGATGAAGAAGATCCACAATCTGAATTAGAGAGCTAAAGAAAATTTATCGCATGTATAATCTATAACAAAACTCTTCATACATATGCAAATCTTAGCCTTTTCAACCTTATCATTTTCCATGACATATCTCTCTTTGTATAGGGTGAAGGAGGGATGGATAAGGAGATTAGGATGATCCCACTAAATTAGAGAAGTAAGTAAGATCCAAACCAATCGGAGGCCACCTCATTTTCTAGAAGATTCCCTTCTAGAACATTCATGAATTTTGACTTTTCCCTTGCTTAAGCATCATCACACCTTATGCATAGGAATCTTGTGATGATGTTGCAGTCCAGTTTTGGTGTGGAGCATGATGATCAGGCATCGTCGTACCCTATGCATAGAGTAGGGTGCGAAGATCTTATTTTTCATAGTTTTGGAGAGAGGAAAAGCAAACCACTTTTCCCATGGAGAAATTCTCTTTTAATATTTTCAGGGAACATGTAAGTGGGTTAAACACATTCGTCAGTTGATCATTGGGGTGACCAAAATAATTTGTAACAGAATGACCCCCAAAGTATGAAGCTGGAACCTTTGACAACCGAAATACTTTGTACAATGTGTGTGTTGAAAACAAGAAGTGCATCAATCGGGAACCTGCAAACAATCAAGCATCTGCATAATAATATACCATCTTCTGAGGTAGGCATTCCCATACTCAGACTATACGTGACTCTAATCATAAGTGTCAAGTGACTCACAACCACTAAACATACACTGTGGATCGATGTCATCATGATTCAACATAGACACGAGGAATACACTCTGGATCTATACTCTAAAAGAATTCAAATTCAGACATAGCCACGAGACATACACATTGGATCTATGTGTTGGTACAAAGTTATGAATACTCCTTCGCAACTCGAACCAATATTATGAGATCTAAGGTATTTATTTACAACATCCCTAAGTATGAATCTAACCATGTGATTATAGGTGTCGAATTCAAACATGGTAGAAACCACTTGATTACTGGTCATTAATGAAAACTGTTAACAAGTGTGAGGTAAATCATCATTGATGTCAATGACTCCCAAGGTACTCTAGTAAAATCCAACAAATGTGAATTAATGATTTGAAGTCAAACACTCAATGGAATATTTCAATCAGGGGCCAATGATGTGAACCCATTGTTGAAAGCGAGGAAACCTACCATTGAGGCATGCAGTCTCCAAGGTACCAATGTGATTTTATTGTCTTGTTCTTGGATAAGGAGTTGAAGTCAATAGGAAAAGACTCGTCATAGGAGGGCCTTAATGTATCCCCCATCATTGACACAAAATATGTAACATATTTGGAGTAGATCAGAGTATAAAGTGATTCAAGACTGACTCAGGGAAGGCCCACATGGTAGAAAATTTATAACTGCAGATGGTTGACTCAATATAAGGCTTGTTTAGGTTGAACTTCGCTTGAACATATGAATGACATGATAATTTTCTTGGCAGAATTAACTCAATGAGGACCCAAGATATGACTTGTGCATGGTCAAAATGAGAGAAAAATGAATTCCCAACCCGGATACAATGATGAAGGGGGGTGTCATGTTCAAGAGTGACTATTATTTCCACTAACACAAATACAAAGAAACATTTCTTCCCAATTTCTCCCCATCATTTATGGCGAGTACCTATTTATTTTTATGCAAGATTGAGGTGGATAACATATGCTTGTGAGTGTAAGCTCATCCTTCAGACAAGTCCCTCGGAGTATGTTTAACGAACCCTAAGAAGGATTGGTTTGATCCCATATGGGCCTTTCAATGCTTGTTTACTGAGTCCAAATAAAGAAAACTCAGTAGTTTTTCATGTTTAGAGAGTCTAAAAAAAACTTAAAGAGAACTCCATAAGGTCCTTTTTCGTAAATTAGTTTGATGAGACCTAAAAAGAGATAACCTACCACTTATCAGATTTTTTCTTCAAATAATTTTACGAGTGTGAAAATAACAAGGTCGCTCGACTATCTTTTCATGTTTAAAGATCTTGAAAATAGCTTAAAGGATACTCCATAGACTTCATTTTTTTTATTACCGATGCGAGCTTAAAAAGATGATAAAAGATTACTCGATTACATTCTCATGGTTTCATGAGCGTGCGAAATAATTAGGACTGTGCTCAGAGTTTTTCTTAAGAAATCCTAAAAGCATCTGTACATAAGAAAAATTCACAAAAACAAACAAAAATGGTGGACCCCTGTCAAACGTCTCGTCCTTAGAAATTTTAATATGCAATAGTAAACACTTCACAAAGTTGGTTAGACTTTAGGGCATGCAAAAAATATAAAAATCATTTAATTTTGCAATAAAATATGGTAAAAAAACAATAAAATAGGTCAAAAACACCCTTTTACCATTTCATTTGCAAATTTACCCACATAGTGCCCCAAAACCCTCTTTTCTCTCAGATTTTAACTGTCGATTCTGGAGTGCCTGGTGGATCATTTTGTGAACCGTCTTATTCAAAAAGGTAACCTTCTTCTTCTTTATGTTGTCATGGTTTAAATTTTTTCTTTTATTGGTTAAATTGGGTTTTTAGGTCGATTTTTGGGGCTACTTGCGCGTTGAGATCGTCACAGGTCGACATTATTTTGAACTGCGACAATCTGACATCGTCTCAGGAGACCTAAAAATAGGGTGCGACGATGTCACTCTGTGTAAAATAACAGCCCTGTGACGACCGCAATCCAATTTTTGAAATGATAAAACTAACTAGAAAGACTTCCAAGAAAGTATTTTTTATGATTCTAGTATTCTTTTGATGTTCCTTAGTGGGATTTACTTAGTCAAAATGCTCGAGTGGCATGAACGAGAGAATGAGGAAGAAGACTATTTTTCGAGGAATGACCCAAGCACAGTTATGGTGCTTAGGCAATGTGGATTACTCAATTTTTTCAAAATCCAGGGCATGAGAACCCAAGTGAGGTTGCTAGAGTATCTGGTTCACATGTGGGATGTGAACAAACAATCCTTTCAGATGGGTGTACATAGACTCACCTTGGATATAGAGGATATATACTTTCTGACGGGGTTGTCTTGTCGTGGTTCTTGGGTATCACTCACAGGTAGTAGGGGTGGGGGAGAACCCATAGATTACTATGTTTCTCACCATTGCATGCCAGGTATGAAAAAACATAGTGTCATGGTGGTCATCAGAGATGTTCAGGATTTACCATTGCGGACCATCCTTTATACCATTACCCAGATGGCAGGGAGTGAAACTCCCCATATGGATTTTCAAATCCATTTTCAGTACGTGATAGAGTGCATGGAACCCAGGGTCTTCAAATGGTGTGAGGGTGTCCTGAGGAGCATGGAAAAAAAAGTAACAAAGTGTCGAAATGGTCAGTTGAAATAGTTTGGTTACGGGTCCATTTTGGTATCCTTCTTCTTCAAAAGAGTTCATGTCCTACGTCTACAGGTGGAGTGGGGCATACCTTCTCCACAATATCCACGGATGAAGAGATGGGTGGAGCTAATGGCTCGTCTTGTTGTCATTTCTATGATCAAGTATGACGATGTTTTCTTCCAATGGTTTAGGAATCAACTAATCATGGTGGAAGACTATGCATACGCCGGGACAGATTTCCGTGGGGATCCTGACTTATCTCTTCCTATGGGATCTCAGTGGGGGGACATAGGTAAGAAGGAAATTTTTGTTATACGATGATTTTGATATTTTAATTATATAAAAATGTTTTTTTGTTATTTTATCCAAGACTAATCAAGTTCTCTCAATAATGAAGATGTGGTGCCCTATCGTCCTCCGAGATATTCTTCCATTCATAGGAGAGGAGAGAGAAGTGTCATGGCAAGAGTGGTTGCTTCTAATCTAGAAGTGATTGAGCAGAACCTAGAGGGGTTAACTGTGAACATCCTTGATGCCACGGTGGATAAATTTCCTCGACACTATCAACGCCATACAATTGGCATATCTACATCTATTGGTCACTTCTCCGTAGAGTGGCACGGGAAGTAGTTTGTTACAATGATAATTATCCTTGATGCTTTTGTACATGAAGCCATGAGCTTCAATTTTTGATATTTTGGTCCGTGGACAAAATACTTTTTGAAACTTTTATAGTTATTAATATAAAGTTCCTACCGGATTACTTGTCTTTTTAAAATGTGTGTTTGGATTTATAAATATCTCAAATGTCTGTCTAACACATAATTAGCCAATGCATCTGTCAATTTATTTAGACATCTAGGAATATGTTGATACTCAATGTAATAAAAATGTCTTTCCAAGAGGAAAATTCATAAGTATACCCTTAAAAAAGTAGGACTTCATATGGAATAAATGTTACTCAACTGTAGCACTAATAAATGTAATCAAGCCATACAATAAGATGAAGTATTCCAAATGAAATGGCATTAGTTAAAAACTCTATAACTACACTGTATTTCACGATATTATTAGTTACGCGACCAAGGTAAACACCGTGTAGATTGATCAACTCATCCGTAGGTGCATAAATTTCCTATGCAACAGACGCTAGGTTTTGAGTACTACAACTAGCACCATTCACAAAGCCGATATAGGGTAGAAAAGACACTCACATATGGAATACAAGCACAATGCAAGGTAAGTAGCTAAAAGGCAAACAAAAAATGAAAAAATCACACCAGAGTATAATACACTAAAAATACAAAGCACTCATGCAAAAAGTAGTTTAAGCATAGTAATTCTTCAAGTAAAGCCCATTTATGGGTTCACTCAAAGGAATTCCATCATAATATACCAACTCATAATCCCCTTTATCCAACACTCATTTCACAATATAAGGACCACACCACATGGGCTCGAATTTACCGGCCCCTAATAAGTCACGATCCTATTCGTAAAGAAGAACCAAATCACCCTCAGAAAAAAAACGTGGTTTAACATGCTTGTCATATTTATCTTTGACACACTTCTTTTGGGTTTCAAGGACTAAGGAAACATCACAATGAGTCTCATTTAATTTCATCAAATACAAGAGACGTTCCTCTTCAACTGCGGTGCTAGGGAGAAATTTGATAGCTAGTTTCAAAGATGGGATTTCAAATTCAATCGACAAAATAACTTCGATACCATATACTAATTGGAAAGGTGTGAACCCCGTGGCATATTTGACGGATGTTTGATAGGCCCATAATGCTGCGAAGAGCATCATGTGCCATCTTGACTTGTGAATTCCTACCATTCGTCGAAGCATAGTAATGAGAAATTTTTTGATTGCTTCAACTTGGCCATTGGCCTGTGGATAATAAGGGGTTGAGTTTTCATGTCGAAGACCCAACTTCTCAGTAAGTCCAGACATCATAAAATTGAAAAAATGACTACCATGAGTAGTGATGATAGCTTGAGGGACACCAAATCTAGTAACATAATGATTGAATATGAACAAAGTTGCAGTTTTCCCAGTATTATCAAATGTAGGCATCACCTCGTCCCATTTAGTGAAATAATCCACGGCTACGATGATGTATCCATGACCCCCGACTGAGTGAGGGTTACATGCCATGAAATCAATGCCCCATTTAGAAAATGGACCAATGGAAACTATAGGGTGAAGAGGATCAGGATGGGATCGAATTTTATTGTTGTAGGTTTGACAAGCATGGCATTTCTTGACGACAATAATGAAATCCTTAAACAAAGAAGGCTAGAAGTAACCAGCTCGTAATATATTTTGGGTAGTGGAATACCTAGACATATGACCGCCACATGCTCCATAATGATAGTCATTTAAATCTTTCTCAGCTTCATCATAGGTGAGACATCATTGAAATATGGAATCAATACCACGATGGTAAAGAGTATCACCAAATATAATGTATTGACAGGCTTGATACCGAATATGATGACGATATGTAATAGAAATATCGGGCCAGAAATTTTGGGTTTGGATATAAATGATAATGTCTCCATAGCATATGTCATCAGAACTAATTAGAAAGAGAGACTCATCAGGAAAGGAATATTCTTCCATAGTTTTTGTCTCAGTAGAGGGAAGGTCACATGTCAACTCGAAAAAAACCAAATACTTCTTTGACTTGGCATGCTCAAACTCCAAATCAAACTCTTGGAGAATAACTATCCATTTAGAATATTCCCCCCCAAAAAATTGTCGAGTAAGGATGTGTTGCATGGGGTCGCAATAAGAAATGAATGTGGTTTTGTGTAACAAGATGTAGTGATGAAAACGTTGAACAACTTGAATAGTTTCCAAGGCCAGTTTCTCCACATGAAAATATTTTTTTTTATGTTCGTGAGACTCTGACTCAAATAGTAGATGACATGTTCATCATGTGAATCATCATCTTGGACTAGAACCATTGCAATGGTAGAGTTTGAAGCATCTAAGTACATGAAATAATCTCGACTATAATCGGGTGGAAATAAAAGTGGTGTATGGGTCAAGGCGAGTTTCAAAGCTTCAAAAGATTTGTTGAAAGTGTCATCCCATACAAAATCGTATCCCTTTTTAATAATTCGAGTAAAAACTTTCGTTAATTCAACATAATTGGGGATGAATCGATGTAAAAAAATTTCCTTCCCTTGCAAACTTTGGAGTTGGCGTAGCGTAGAAGGAGGAGGAAAATTGAGGATAGCTTCAACCTTCAATGAGTCCACTCTAATCCCATGTGTAGACACGATAAAACCAAGAAGTCATCCAGACTCCACACAAAAAAATCATTTATGTGGATTCAATCGTATGCGATAGTAACGACAACATACGAAAATGGCTCGTAAATGTGTCGAGTGATCTTAAAGATGCATAAAATGCATCGGTAAATCGTCTAGGTAAGTTTGTACAATGTGCTTAATGTCATGAAAAACATAAGACATAGCACGTTGAAAATTCACACTAAATTTTTTGAGACCAAAAGGTAGTTTCCGGTAGGTGAAGGTTCCCCAGGGGAAATAAAAGAAGTCTTATGTTGATCTGCAGGTAAAATATTGATTTTATTATAGCCGAAGAAATCATCCATCAATCAGAATATTTCACTCCCAACATAGTCGTCAACGATCTGTTCAACAAAGGGGTTGGATAATTGTCCTTGGGAAAATCTTTATTTATATCCCTATAATCTACACAAACATGGATCATGCCTTTTTTATTCATAACTGGAACAAGATTGGACACCCAATCAGTCAAAGCCACATGATAGACAAAAGCGTCTTTAAGAATTTTTTGAACTTCGAGATTAACAACAACGAATTTACGTGGATGTATCGGGTGAAGTCTATATCGAACGGGTTTAGCATCCAAATAAGTCTTAATATCATGTACAACAATATCTAGATCAATTCCAAGAATTTGTTCATAACTCTAGGAAAAAACATCACAAAATTCTTGGAAAAGAGCTTTGTAAATACATACTTCATCAACAGAGCATGAAGCACCGATGTGAATATTTTCCACAACTCCAGGTTTGATCGAAATATCAAGAGGGATGGTAGGTGAAATTTTACCCAAGTTCCCTTCATACAAAACATCGTGTGTTGGTTTAGGAACAATGGAAAGAGTAGCAACAATAGATGGATTGGAAATCCATTGATAACTCTCTATGGTCTCAAGTTCCAGGAAGAGAATAGAATGATGATTCCCATCATCCCATGGAGTATCTTACATAGACATGATTTTCATGATCATCTAATTGGTGTGAAACACTACGTGAAATGGATATGGAGACATATCTAAGAGGGAGTGAGGAGAAGGAGTTTCCGATTGAAAAACTTGATAAGCCAATTCTACCGGACTCAAAGACATTCAGTCACTGTAACGAAGACAATCATCAGAGCTAGGTATTATCCAAGGGTCGTAAGACTCTGGGGTTTCACCAATAGTGGTTGATATCATGTTAATTGAAGCAACAAAAGGAGGAGGAATATCAGGTGGTGGAATGGGAAATCTACCCATTAACGATGAATCCTTTAGAAGACCCACACTGACATTCTCATAATCAAGAGGTGTTTTCGCAATGAAAGGTACGTTTCTAGTATGTGAATTGGAATTAAATAAGGAAAGTTGATCGACAGTAACAAATTTTCCTTGGTGGGTAAAACGTAATACACAGAAAAGAGTAGAAACACTTTCTCACATGGAATCAATCCAACTATGACCAAGTAAAAGGTTTTAATCGAGAGGTGCATCAAAGACCTCAACCTCAACATTAACCGCTTTAACTTCTAGCATAATAGACAATGAACGAATAACACCATAAGGTTTAAAAATTGTACCATTAAAATATTTTAGAATATTGTGTGACTTGGTAAGGGCAGGAGAGCCAATGGATTTCCATCAAGTGATGGACATGATCCAAGTCGAGGCTCCTTCGTCAATAACAGTTTGACAAATATTTTTATTTTCCACAACAACTTCTATTTGAAATGCTAATTGAGGAGAAATCATTGGAATATGATCTTCCAAGTCAAATATAATCAAGTTCGTATCGGTAGCATCAATTCCACCAATAGCCTTTAACAGTGCCTTCCATTGTGTAGGAAAATTTTGAAGGACTTCGAGAGCCGACATTGCATAAGGTGCTTGTGCAAGGTCTTCTACAATACTGTAGTTTTGAGCAGCACGTGCATGCGAATGAAATGACGAATTTCGAACAATTCCCTTGGGAGTTGGATGACTAACTGTATCTAGGCTTGGTAGTTAAAGATGAAGAGGATTGTTAGGAGGTGAATTTGGTGGAGGAGGTTGAACCAACAGAGGTGGTGAATCATCAAATTTCTCTTTCGAAGGAGAATAATATTTGGCTTGAGTAGTGACTGCAACGTCATTCTTCTTGGATTCACCAGTACACATAAGTACATAAGACGTGGTAGAAGGACAAGGTTGGTCATGAATGACCAATTGGGCCTGCTACTGAGAAGGAAACAATTGTGACAAAATGGTGGGTGTAGGAGGTGTTTCGGTCCCTTGCAGGAACTTAGTAACCTCAAGACGTCATGGAAACTATTTCGTATAATGATCCTCACCATAGATAAGGCAAGGATAATGATTTTTTCTCTTGTCTTTTTCATTAGAAGGTTGAGTCTTGGTTTTATTGGTTTTTTTATTATTATTTTTGTCCTCCTTATTCTTACCCTTCCCTTTCTTTTTATTTTGATTTTTACCGGTAGGTGGATATTGAACCAAATTAACTTCAACAATTTTACCAAGAGAAGGAGTTGGAGGAGGAGTATTTTGTACATTAGGAGTAGTAGACATGGTATTGGAACGACTGGCTTGTTTAGACTGAGTCTCGGTGTGGAAAGTTCCAATCACACCATCAACAACATGGGAAGCTACTGGAGGTGTTGGTGTTGAATTCGTAGATGGGAGAGGAGCATCAGGGATCAAGGCATATAGTGTGCCCATTTGTGAATAAATGAGATTCAAGTATTGAGCACGACTAATCACTTACTCTTCAGTGATGAAACCACCCATGGAAACATCATGGGCTATAGGACCAATGAGTGACTTGGTAAACCACTTGGCCAATAATTGATCAGGAAGGGGAAATTTTATTAAGCGTCTTCTTCTCCTCCACTTATGAATATGATCCAAAATGTGATTGGATGAGGATTGTTTAAATGAACTCAAAATTTCGGTTCCTGTCTTGCATCAGATTGGTAGTTGGTAATGTGTTAATAAATCCATAGCTAAGGTATCGAAGTCAGTGAAGAAACCTTGTGGAAATTCAATATACCAATTGGCTATTGAACCCGTCAGAGTTTGTTGGAAAAGACGTAATCTAATGGAGTCATCCATCAAAGATTTGGATGAACACCAAAGATGGAAAGTCATGACGTGATTATTTGGGTCTTCTCCCAATCGACCGTCAAACTTAGGAATGTCTGATGGTAACTTAGCAGGTATAATCAACCAATAAGGAGAATGCAAGATAGGATCGTTCAAAATCATAGACAAATCTGGTAAATCCAAAGTATCAAGAAATGACAAATGATTGTTTACTTGAGGAAACTAATAATTCTAAGGAGGTAGTCCCATAGGTATACCAATAGGACCATAATAAGTCTTTAGATAGTTAGAGGGTCCTATAAAATTCGGTTGTGTTGGGTTTTGAGTCAAATAGCCAACTTGAGTTGGTTGATTGGGTAAGTTTCCTTGGAAAGGAGCATTATATTAAAAAACTTGACCCCAGGTAGGACTCATAGAATCTGGATATGGTTTCCCGGGATTAGGGGGTACAAAAGAATTAACTTGAGGAGGTTTCCCCCTAGGTAGTTGTTTATCTCCTTGGAAAGTAAAATTCCAAGGTTGAGACTATAATCCATGGATATACTACCCATAAACTGGGTTATGACCCCCAACTTGGGGTTGCCCCCCAACTTGAGGAGGTTTCTCTCCAATAAGAATCTGAAAAACCAAAAATGACAAAATGACTTGTGCCTCCCATTTGATTGGAGCTACGTGGGTTGGGACGATTAGATCCTCTTGGTGAATGTGGAGGAGGAATTCTAGGCCCCTTGAAGAGAACCTGGGTAGGTGTAGGAACATAACTACTGGCAGCATTATACCCAGGAGGAACAAAAAGATTAGCCCCTCTAGACGGATTCTAGGAAGGATTAGCAATAGAAGTATTTAGAGTTTGATACCCAGGTGGAAGTGACATATTTGGTCTAAGAGAAAGTGGTGTTCCAATAGGATATTGAGTAATTACTACACTTCTGAAAGAAACAAGTGTCGTTTGTGGGACCATGGTAGAGATGGAGAGCTACAGAGGAAGGATTGTATGAGAACCAACCAACAATTGGTCTGAAACTATGACAACATTACTGGTTGTGCCATTAAAATGATCTAAGGGGACTGTATAGGTAGTAGAATTCACAGGCGTATGGGATCCCATAAGTTTATTATAGGTCCTATGGCATATATGACTCATTCCTATTTTTTCAAAAATATCTTGTCCCAAAGAAGTTCTCCAAAGAGAAAAAATAGGACCACAAGAGCTAGGATCAAAATTTCCAGTATGTGAACGAGGGTTCTAAATGAATCACTCTGAAAGAGTGGATCATCTACACTAGACTTAGTGTGAGGTCTATTAGGTATTCTAGTATAATTGTCAGCAACAATGTCTCCTGATGAATTTATCCGGAGCAAAAGTGGATCTCGTACAACACTCCATAATGGATTTACGGGAAGTATGGATTCCTCCAATGGAGTAGAACTTCCAATCTCAGAGGTTACATCATCATTGAATGCTCCTTCAGAAGAACCCTCTAAAAGGAGTATATTCTTCCTGATCTTCCGGAGGTAATCCATGCATCCTACATGAATGGCGAAGGCCGATGTTGGCTACATCGAACAAAGAGTGAAAGAAATCTATGGCCAACTAGAGAAACAAACAACACTCACTAATAAAATCTAGCTATGAGAAACAAAAACAAACCTTCTTATTTCAAATTCACTAGTTGGTGATGAAATCCAACATAGCGAAATCAAGAAAAGAAGGGGATGGGATAAAGCAGGTGGAAAAGTTACATTGACAACCTTCTTAATGAACTTACACCTTGGTGCAATCTCTCACACATAATCATCGGTATACCCTCCAAGGATCCCGAGTGAGTTTGGCCAACATCGATTCCAGGTATCATGAATACTTTCCCGTCCACAGTCACCTCATGTAAATACTCTAAAGATATAGGCCACTAAGGTTGTCGAGCTGCAGATATACCATGTAAATCAACATTTAATTGTCAACCCGGGAAGGTAGACTTAGAGGAACCAGCACAGGAAATGCAGGGCTGAAGAGGGGGTTTAAAGGATGCCAAACTAATCTCTGAACTGCTAAAAGAAACTCGCTGGAAAGAACTACTGTACCCTACTTTTCTCTTTACTACTCGGTACTACTCGGTACTAACCGGTACTGTTCTGTATATGCATGTAAAAGATAAACCTTCTACTGTAATCAAAAGAAACTTCTATATCTCATGAGATATCCGAACCAGTTCTTGAATGTTAAGCAGTCTAAATGTGAAAATTGAAGAAGTGAAATCAATGGCTAAAAAGATAATGCTAAACCCTCGGTTGCAATGAAATGAAATGCTACTTCTATTAAACCAACGGAAAAACTGCTGAAAGATAAAATCAAATTTGGAGTCTACTGTAAATTCCATATATACACAGCTCTGTTTCCATCGAAGGGGGCCCTGCCTTCTCT
>SNQJ01S0015200.1:92625-123562 GCA_010110895.2 Picea sitchensis
ATACACCCTCTACCCCTCATTATAACTAATTACTTCATCCTTCACTAGTTCCTCTTCTGGTGGCTTCAGACCCCACTGTTGAGTGCTATTGGAAGGTCCAGTGCTATTTGAGAGGAAGGACATTACATCTTTTAGGACACAAGCATTTGTTTTCTTTGCTCTCCCACACGGACAAAAATCACATATCCACATGTATGTTTATCAATTGCTTTATGTATGATTCCCTTGTGATTACATCTAATTTTGAATTACATTATGAAATTTCAAAACTTACAACAAAGGCTCTTTTTCATTTACTTCGCTCTCATCACCATTTTCACACAATCCACTTAGCTAGTTGGACATCATAGGGGACCCACAAAATCCCCGTCGTTCCAGATGCGTGCTAAGTCTCCCTCCTCTTCTAGGGGGAGTTCCTAACCTTGCCCACTCATCCACTTTACCTTCTCACACCCTTGTGAGTTCCACTATCTTGAGATCAACTTTGCTTGGTTCCACTTTACTTGGGCCCACTTCCCAAGGTCAACCATCCACTTTCTCTCCTTTACACAAAAGCGGGAGGAATTTTTTTTCTCAAGGGGGAAGTACAAACTCACCTAGTCCTCCTCAAGGGTTAGGTTCACAAAACACTCAGACCATGGATGGAACTAACCCTCCACCACCACTCCAGATGCCATATTTGGATTCTCTCAACATAGTAGATATACGCAAACTCACAAATTATCCTATATTGTAAGACCCCATGTGGCCTGCAATGCCTACCAAACTACCTTCAGACATACCCAATTTTGAAGGAAAGGCGGGAGACGACCCTGCCAACCATGTCATGAATTTCCACTTATGGTGCCCTTCCAACAACATTATGGATGATTCCATCTGAATACGATTATTTCAATGCACACTCACTGGCCCATCAGCCAAGTGGTATGTAGACGAAAAATCAGGGTCCCATGCGACTTTTGAGTCTT
This sequence comes from Picea sitchensis, assembly GCA_010110895.2. NCBI lineage: Eukaryota > Viridiplantae > Streptophyta > Pinopsida > Pinales > Pinaceae > Picea > Picea sitchensis. Next base: position 93,594 of record SNQJ01S0015200.1, read on the forward strand.
TGGCCAAAATATTTTTGACCTTCTTTCAATTACCAATCCATCATGAAAATGGTCTTGAACTACTCTATGATTTTAAGCAAACCTCAACCACACATATCACTAATCACATTCACGAGTGGCGTCGACGACATAGTTTATGCAAAGCAGAAACCACCAAACAACAATGCCTTGATTGGTTTCTCAAATCACTTGTCTCTCTCCTCGGTAAAGATGTGGCTTCTACCTTCCCTCAAACATAAGAAGAAGCCATCAGTAAGGCTCAACAATATGACCTCATCTATTCACAATCCAAATACTTGTACATAGTACTACCTGATCTCCCAAGACCCTTGCCATTCGACCAAGACAAACCTGAGATGTCTCACTTAGCATATGGATTGATTGGTAACACTACACACCACAACCCATAGCCTCAACAACCACCCATGTATGGCACACCCCAATATTCGCCGACATATGGAGGAATCCCTTATTATCCTCCTCCTCCTTATCAACAACCATACCCTGTTGCCCTGCCTCCACCAATAAGTGGACCCCCGTCGGCACCCCCAATATGCCCACCTATCCAACCAAGTGCTGGTACTCCCTCTACATCAGCATATACTGTAAACACTAGTGAAAGCTCCATGCATTCCTATGTACCTTATGGATCATTGCCACAACCCAATCCATAATTTCCATTTCCTTGCCCCCCAAAGCCTGTGGCTCCACCACAAGGACACCCACACGCTGGGGTTAATTTTGTTCATCCCTCTCGCTTTCAACAATATCCAAATTTTGAACAACTGAATATGAAAAATCCATCCCATCAATCGAACAATGCTAGAAAGAAAGGAAAAAATTGGAGCAATAATAATCTCAGACTAGGAGGAAACCAGAACCAGCCCCAGCAAAACCAGTCTGTCGGGGACAACCAAAACCCTTAAGGGGGCAATAATAAATGCCAAGGGAAAAATAACAACAATATTCGGACCAACTTCCCTTGTGCTCTTTGTGGTGATTTTGGTCACTATACTCACCATTTCCCCCAAATCGCTGACTATAAATGGATGAAAGACTCTGTGAATGGACCATGTCCCTCAGCACCGCCTGCCCCTCCACAGGCCCCACAAAAATATGTGCAGCAACCACCCCCATCCATGCTACAAAACCCCATTCCACACCAAGGTCTAATAAATACCCAACAAGACATGCAACCTACCCCACCACAGTTGGGCCAGTATCCCAATACAGGTAATCTTGTCGATCGCAGTATCCTGCTCACTAGCGAGTAAGAAGTTCTTCTACAAACACACAGTCGTCAATACAGCGCAACCCCTGAGTCTTCTCCCACCACCTCAGACGCACCCCTAGTCATAACTGGGCCCCCTTTGATGATTCCTCACCCTAATACTAACCCACCCCTTACACAAGAATGCCCACAACCCTCAGGCTAGGGAGGCTCATAATTACATTTTGGTCGATGATTTGGCACAATCTCCTGTTGCTATGTCAGTCTTAGAAGTCCTTCAAACTTGTCCTACTCAATGGAAGTCATTACTTTCCACCCTTGGGGCAGTCAACCCTTCGGATACTCGACTCATCACAATTGATCTCGATAGCGGAGAACCTCGCCTCCCCGCTCTCATCACTTTTCAAATACCAGTTAAAATACAGAACATTATAGTTCACCACTACATCATTGATGAGGGGGAATCCACATGCATTATGTGAAAATCTATATGGAAGAAAATTGGTTCCCTCGAACTTATACCATCTTCCATTCCCTTAAGAGCCTATGATGGATGACCATCTTCTCCCGAAGGGCTCTTCCAAAATGTCCCCGTAGAACTTGGGGGAAAGACCATTCTCATTGACATTGAAGTTATCGATGCCCCACTCGATTAAAATATCTTGTTTGGTCATAGCTACATTTATGCTATGAAGGCAGTTGCCTCTTCCATATTTTGAACCACGATGTTCCCCCATAACGGGAAGATCATTAGCATTGATCAAGTTTCACATTATGAGCCTAACCCTTCTACCAACATCGATAACATTCTCCCTTTCGTCCATACTAATTCTGAGGCGTACCCACTCATTGAGATGGCCCCTGAAATTTTCAAAGACTCATCCTTGTTAGGAACTTACCATGGTGCACCACCGCTCATTCATCCTTCCAATCAGGTATGTGTCATCTCATCCAANCCAAGAGAAATGACATTGAGGATACCCTTCCTCCTAGTGAGGCTTCTCTTATATCTGACATCCCACTAGTCGCAGAGATCCTCCCTCAATAATCTCCTGAGAACTCATCAACTCTACCAGTTCACAATTTCACCTCACCCTAGGGCCATATCCCAGTTTGGGAAACAGTTCCCCAAGCCATCACTTAAATCCCCTTCTTCTACCCCCCACCAGGCGTCCAAGATTTTCAAGTAGCTGCAATGCTTACCCTTCCCAATATGGTGCTAGCAATCCCAGTATGGTATCTACATCCACAAAAAATGGTTCCTCAACCATCTCTCCCTCCTCAAACCGAAGGAGTTCCGATGCAGATTCCAATACCTACTTTAGAAGAAACACCCTCACCCCCTCTTGCTAACGCCCAATCACAAATGAAAGAAAAAAGAGCCCATCGCTCCTCTCCCTCCTTGTATCCAACCTCCTTGTGCACTCTGCGAAAAAGAAGGACACCCCACTAATCAATGTCCCTCTCTCCCCGAGCTACGCAATCTAATCCAACTCCCTCGTGCTACCACATCACCCATGGCTTCATCAAGCACACCCAATACCACCACAATGTCATCCACTATAGGCAATAAAGGGATGCGAACCAAATTCTCTTATGCCATATGTTCAGAGTATTTCCATTGTACTCATCATTGCCCCTCCCTACCTCAGTTTCAACAGACACTCGCGGCAGTACACAAGAGTTTTCAACAAAACCCCTCTACCTCCATGTCATCAAGTACCCAAAGCACTAACATCCATTATGTTGCCACTTCAGTCAATGAACTTATGAGGTGTCCTTGCACCCTATGTGAATCACTTGATCATTTTACATATCAATGTCCTATGATTATCGAATATAGGCATCGCCAAATGGCCCTTATTCAAAATGCTACACCCCCTCCAGTGCTAGCGGAATCAATGATTACCCCTACTCCATCTCCAGAGGTTATTCATATCCTTTCTCCTGAACCTGAAGCACTCCATACTCCCCCATGGTTCTTGTATGACTTATACAAGGATTTACCCCCAAATCCCCCAAATTCCCCCTTCATTTCCCCACGAAAATTTTACATATGCGCGGTTGTTCTTCGAACAGGCGCGCATCGCATGCATGCATGTTTTCCCAAATTGAGCGCCCCCCCTGTGCGACTATTCCCATTACAACCGCACACTCATTTGTGGTTTTCCATTGATCGCCCGCTCATTTGGGGGGCCACACTCTCAAAAACCCACCGTACGGCCATCCGTACGATGCTACCCAAAAATTGACACCTAACTACTGTACAGGAGGATGAGACCACTAACTTGACTCTCGCACCTCCCAGATCGACTTCCTCGCACTCCTGAAATATCTGAATCTGATATGGAATCTCCTTTCCAATCAATATATCAGCAGGTACAAATGAGGTGGCAATGTGGGCCCTACAACTAGATATAGGCCCTTTTTGCCAAAACTTCCATACTCCCTTCCAAGAGCTCCAGACATCCATTTTTCAATTCGTCTTTAGCCATAGAATCAGGATCCCGCTGCCTACACAGTAATACTTCCTAGGTCACCATCCCTCCCCGGCCCCTGGGGAGCCATTTTCTCATACCCCGTTGAAGTACGCATGCTCATGTTCAAAATGATCAAATAACTGATATATGTTCGTTATCTTCAAATATTGTTCACGTTGGGTATTTGGTTTTAATGTGTGCAGGTACTTGGCCCTCATAAATCCATGCAACCCCTTCAGGTATATTCTTAACACTATCATGTAATTCATTCCCTTTGAATATCAACTGCATCTTCCAGTTCCACCCTTCGATATCTGCCTATAGGATACCCCCATCCAGTGCTACAGTACTCTCACCTCTGCTGCATTTTCAGTACTGTCGCCTGGTAGCACTCTTCCCCACATGAGTTTTCTCATTCTAAGTTCTCCTTGAACCTTCGACACTCATGCTGCTTTCACCCCCTAGGGATGGGAGTTCCAATAGTCTTACGCATGTTCGAGAATCAACCACATACTCCTTCTCCTCATATTGCTAGCCTGACACATGGACTCCCAGGATATTTCTTCACAATTCTCATTGGACTGCACCCTCGCAGTATCATTAGCCCCCCATTTAATCCAACATCAGTTTGCCCATCTGCGAATTCCTCTTCATTCATTTACCTCATAAAGAAACCCACCCATGGGGCCCTTCACCCTCCACCAGTTCCCTACACAACTTGCACCCTCATAGGCCAAGCCATCTTGCACGGGGGCACCCATTTCTGTATTTGTACACTCATGCCCAATTATTTATTTATTTGGAAATTGTACAAAGCCTTTGTTTCCAGCATTTACATAGCTTTTTTGTTGTCACCTTTGGCGACCTTCTTCCCTTTTGGAAAATGCAACCCATGTCGCCCTTGGTTGGTACATTCCTTATCACCCACTCCTATTGACATCATCCATAAACTCTGGGTATACCATATGACACCTACCTCTGCTCTCTAAGTGTGTTCACTTTGTCCCACCTCTAGCACAACTTATCCCACATCTAGTTGTCCCCCTAGCACTTGAGCTCGTTGTACGATTTCTTCCACTTCACATATATCCCCAACCAAGGGAAGTCCTGAGTCTCCACACATTCGAACTTTGTTCATGTACCTCCGCAATTCCTGATCTCATCCAGTGGATTTCATGAAGCCCTCTGCTTCTTGGAGTTGCATCTCCCTTTTTGTCGACATCAACATAGTTTCCAAAAGGGCAACAGTATCTTGACTACAATGAGGAGTCTCGGACAACACAGGGAGAACCATCATTGCTCCCTGCTGTCAACACTTTCTCATGTTACGGTGGGTCTTACTTTACGACTGTTTCATTTGTTTTTATATGTGTTGAAGACCTCTAAAATTTGTTGGGCCATCAATGCCTACCAAATACTTGATACTTCCTACAGGTGTCATTGCTTACTTTTCAGAGTATTGTTCCGCATCAAAATTGTCCTCTTCTCTTATCAACACACCCCTGAGGGTGCTGCAGTCATATTCACCAACATACCACTTCAGTTACTGTATTACACCTTTTTTGAGTTATATGACATGAGCATGGGGCATGCCCACCTCATTTGTACACAGTTTTATTTTTCTTACACCATGTGAAAGGTTTGGGTCCTACAGGTTCCCCTCTACCCTCCAATGGGTTTCTCTTGGTACTCTCATTCTCACTCTTTCTTATAATGGTATTCTTAGTAGAAGAAACATTGATGAATTTCAGCTATTCATATTCTCCTAACCTCATCCATCAGGGGGCATCTGTTATCACTGAAATCTCATCTACACATGGTTACAGGAATCCAGCATCTCCAAATATTTATTAGTTCACCCATGGACCAAAATTACCAAAAATGCATTCCCAAAAGGTTTAAAACCATACAACCAGTTATAAAATCAGGATGCACTATGACTATATAGGGAGCGTGCACACATGCGCCATCAAAAAACACCGAAAACGTGCACATGCGACCGATGCGTGACTGTGGATGCAAAAATCCACGCACACCTCAGAACGAAGCATTTATGATGTTGGTCGACCTCCCACCCACTTTTGGTTTAGCTTCCAAGTCGATTTGACATCCAAATCTCAGCTAAATCTGGCTGGGTGGCTGGTCAAAGACATAAGGGTACCCTAAATGGCCCCTTATTCACACTAAAAGCTGGTTGAACAATGCCTCAAAGTTATGCTATAAAAATAGGCCATGGGTGCACTACGTTTTCAAGGAATTCATTTGTAAGGTTATGTTGCTGCTATTCTCTTGGGGAATCCTCTTTTCTCATCAAAAACATACTAGCACCATTCCATTTGAGCTATTCACATCACCTTTTGAGTGAATTAGCTTTGGATTCTTTCACCATTTCTTTCAAGTTTTAAAGTTGTAAGAAGATCTCAATCTTGGGGGTTCAAAAGCCCTCCATTGGATGAAGAGGGGACCCAAAGTCTCCCTTTCTCTTTGGTGTTTTCTTTCCACTAATACACTCCTTTCCATTGGTGGCATGAGTCTTATTTATTTCTTGTTCTAATGATCTTATGCACTCTAGTTTAATTCTTTTTGTTGTTATTAGTTTAGTTTTTTTTTGTTTAGCTTGCATGCTTTATATTTCTAACCCTTTCCTTTACTATTGTCTTGCCTAGCTAACGCAACTGGGCTTGTAAGCATCTCTAATTTTCTCACTCAAGTGACAAAAGAGACGTAACACAATGCAAGAAAAAAATGAAATGATAAGAAAATATTTTGTTGAATGCAAACAAAAATTGTATCTTAATCATTCAACAATAAAAAAAATAAAAATAATCCAAAACTCAAGAGAAATAAAGAATTCCTTATCAAACAAGTGCTCAGGACCAATGATGTTCGATATTTACCATTGTGGACCATCCTTTATACCATTACCCAAATGGCAGGGAGTGAAACTCCCCATATGGATTTTCAAAGCCATTTTCAGTATGCACTAAAGTGCATGGAACCCACGGGTAATTCAACTGGTGTGAGGGTGTCACGAAGAGCATGAAAAACAACTAACAAAGTGTTGAAACAGTCGGTTGAAACAATTTGGTTACGGGTCCATTTTGGTATCCTTCTTCTTGGAAAAAGTTCTCTTCCTACATCTACAGGTGGAGTGGGGCATACATGCTCCACAAGATCCATGGATGAAGAGGTGGGTGGACCTAATGGCTCCTCATGGTGGCGTTTCTATCGTCAATTATGACGATGTTTTCTTCCAATGGATGAGGAATCAGCTAATCATGGTGGAAGACTATGCATACACTAGGATAGATTTCTGTGGGGATCCTGAATTATCTCTTCCTGAGGGATCTCAGTTGGGGGACATAGGTAAGAAGGAAATTTTTGTTATACGATGTTTTTGATATTGTAAATATATATAAAAAAAATTGTGTTATTTTATCCAAGACTAATCAAGTGCTCTTTATAATGTATATGTGGCACCCTATCATCCTCTGGGATCTTCTCCCATTTAGAGGCAAGGAGAGAGAGGTGTCATGGCAGGAGTGGCTGTTGTTGATCTAGAAGTGATTGAGAAAAACCTAGAGGGGTTAACTGTGAACATCCCTATTTCCATGGTGGATGAAGTTCCTTGACACTATCAATGCCATACAGGTGGCGTATCCCCAGTATGGTCACCAATTTGTTTATCAAAAAAATCGGTAATTGCGAACACAAACTAATATTCCTAACTTCCACAGGAAGCTAGAACAAAAAAAGACAGAATACAAGCTTCACCTTAGACTTCATTGTCATATAAACTAGTTCAAAGAGGAATGAGTGACATACATTTTAAATGATGCTTGATCCTCGATAGTGCTGTCCTTGTCGCACAATCTTCAGATTTTCAGGATGGTGAGTCTATTTAAGAAGAAAAAACCAACAAAGAGAGAGAGAAAAAAGACATATATATTCCAATGAATTCTATGTATAAGATCAAGGAGTTATACATTAAAATCCAAGACACCTATATAGAGAAGAAATGTATAGCTGCATTATACTAAAATGGAAAGTGGAGAACAAAACCCATGCCTTGATGTGGTAAGATCCCTTTCAATGGCTCTTTTCTCCAACGCAAGCACCTTTTCTCCAATGCCTTTGATGAAGAAGATCCAAAATATGACTTAGAGAACTAAAGAAAAGTTATCTCAACTATAATCTATAACAGAACTCTTCATACATATGTAAATATTATCCTTTTCAACCTTAGACTTTTCCATGAGATATCCCTCTTTATATAGGGTTAAGGTGGGATGGATGAGGAGATTAGGATGATCCCACTAAATCAGAGAAGTGAGTAAGATCCAAACTGATCAGAGGCTACCTCATCTTCTAGAATATTCCCTTCTAGAACATTCGTGAATTTTGACTTTTCCCTTTCTTAAGCATCATTGCACCCTATGCGCAGGCAACCTGCGATGATGTCATAGTCCAGTTTTGGTGCAGAGTGCGATGATCAGGCATCGTCGCACCCTATGCATAGAGCAGGGTGTGACAATATTCTTTGTCATAGTTTTGGAGAGAGGAAAAACACACTACTTTTCCTATGGATAAATTATCTTTTAATATTTTCAGGGAACATGTAATTGGGTTAAACACATGTCATCAGTCGACCATTGGGGTGACCAAAATAATGTGTAATACTCTCTCATCCATGGTAATTTTTATCCACATGTAATTTCTTGAAGGATGATTTCAATCTACTTTCTTTTTGCTTGAAAATATCAATTATGGTCAACATAGTGTTGGTTTATGAGACCAAAGATAAAAGAGGTAAGTTTATTTTGTGTGGAGAAAAACATTGTTTTTTTCAACTCATTAAAGTTTGTTTCTTCCACAAACTTTGAGCATGACCCAACAAAGCCAAGTAAAGACATTGCACATACAAGAAAACATAGTTTTCAAATTAATTTTGAATTGGAAGGGAGATTTCAAAATGAATTTTGAAATCACCATTTCACTTCAAGTTTTGTATTTCACACGCACCTCTTGTTTATTATGCGACAAGGGAGATTTCATAACTATCTAAATTCATGGGAGAAACATAAATCAAAGAATTAATTGATTGATTATGAGAGGATTAAAATGCAATGAAGAATTAAAAGAAGAATGTTTTCTGTGCATGAGTTCATATTTCTTTATGTCTCCATGGTTAAAGTCAAGAGTTCATTCTAAATGCAAGTTTCTCCTTGAAAGATAATGTTGATCCCTTTTTTCCATTTCATAGAAAATAACTCTTTAGTTTTAAATTGTAAGATTCGTGGAAAGTTGATGATTGATTTGAAGTGACTGTAGTTCATTTCACATAATTCAATTCACTTACTATTGTTATAGAAAGATTTTCCTCGCCATTGTTATATTGCACAGAGGGCCTTTTTCAATTTCCCTATGCAGGCTTATTATCCCTTTTTGATGAATCCAGAGCTAAAAAATAACATTTTTCCACATACACATGCCCTATCAGCTATGAAACAAGCGTATACATAGGCTACTCCACTATAGCCTGCGTAGATCAGGATTTCTGCCAGAAAATATAAAATGGAGTCGGGTTTCCATGTTACGACAAGATATCTCTGATCCTTGGCCTTCCATATACTCGAAACGTTCTGACTCGGCCCTTCAGTCGCATTTTGAAGGCTATAAGAACACAATTTCGAGCTATGGAAAAGACGAGAAAGTATTCAAATTTGAGAGCAAAGTTACTCTGGAGAAATTACTTCATATTGAGTCTGCATCCCTTTGTCCCTCAAGTCTGAACACAATGTTTAGCCCCAAAGCTCTTTCCTTATTATTGAGAGAACCTCATTATCTCTCTCATTCGAGATTTCCTTTGGTGGAGGAGTGAAGTGGTGGAGGTCCAGTTGGAGGGAACTTGGTTTCTTGGTTTCGAACCGTGCTAACACAGAAGTCTGTAATGTTGTCACTTCTGCTGATCAATTATTAATAGAAATACTCCTTTCCCATCCTATTGGTATCGTCCAAATATTTTATTATTATCCATGGGAATGTTGTAATGTTCATTAATGGATTATGTTATCTGATGTGCTAATCCCTTTTATATTATCACTATATACTTTCTCTATTTGTTTGTTAAGAACTTCTTGCAGGTATAAAGCTTTGGGTCGAAGTGCTCAACGGTGGAACATCATCGAACGTTGGATCGAGGTAGGCCTCTATCTTGTCCTGCACATTAGTTTATATAACATATGATGGAATTGAGTTGATTTCTGTAGTCATACCTATCTGTTGTGGTTTACCCTTGGCCATAGAGAGTTTTTCCCTCGTAATAGAAATGGTGATCATACTGGGGATAGATATTCCTTCTAAGGGTTGAAGTATTTTTCTTCTTTCATTGTTATTTTTCCTTTGTGTTTCTTGTCATATCATTGCTTGACAGAGTCTGTTCACTCTGAGTCTGAGTTTCCAGCCTTTTTCTCTTGCCTGGACTTGTTTTAAATCTTGTACGCTTCTTTTTTCCTTACATTCGCATACACACACGCCCTGCTTCTCTACAAGATGCGTATATACACTATGTTCTCCTAAACAATCATATATACCACTTTTCCTGGCTTGTTTGCTTGGTTTGGTGATTGCTGGGTGGGATTTGATATGTGTTGAGCCTTCTTGGGTCTCTGTAGTTCCTATTGAGATTCTCTGGGTTGATAGGAAGCCTGTTGGGAGTTGAATTTATGGGCGTCATCTTTCTCATTATTTTTCACTTTTGATTTGTCCTTGAACATTGGGTTGTTTGCTTGGCTACTTGATTTTCTACTTGAGTCATTTTTCTTATACCTAGTAGAATTATTTATATCATGTTGCTTCCTAGTCCATGCATTTTCTTTTTAACATATTGAAAATACAAAAATATAGGCATTTTGCATTGGTTAACATTTTTTCTTTGAACCTTTATCATTAGTTTAGTACATTTAGTGAAATATTGCATTTTATTTCTGAATTGCAGAGTTGAAATTGAAAATTGCACTATTTTTATTAGCATATAATTCATTGAAAAGATAAAGATAGACTTTGCATTATATTCATTTTTATTTTCTTGCAGAGTCATAAAATCATGAGTTTCACTTCTGTACCCTTTTGAATAATCGCGGCCAATAAAATTTATGCTTTAAACTAAAATTGATTAGACACGATTTTATTTTTAGGGTGCACAAACTAGTCTAGGATTTAGTGCCTTGGGATAGGATTTTGTGAGTAAACTTCTCCAAGGCAGTTAAATCAACATATGTGTTTGAGACAGGGAGTTGAGAAATCCATTGTATAATTGGTAATATCAAGAGGCTCTGCTCACACCGGAGTTAATCACGAGGTTGCACGAAGGTAGTTGAAGGGATAACCCTTGGATACTCGCCTAGCGTCAGAGATATTTATATGGATTTATTCGTATTTGGGGATCTTGCTAGTGCCCATACCTCTGTGAGAGGCAGTTCTTTCAAGGTTTCAGGATTTTATACCCTGCCCATACGATGATCCATACTTACGACTGCTCACCTGTGCATCGATTATATGGTGGTTTATTATTTTCTTGACTTAGGTATCTCATAGGTTACTTGTAGGGGTTATTCTTCTTGTATCCTAGGTCAGATAGAGGTCGAACAACACACAACCTTTATGGAGGATTACCTCTTCGGGGGGATCTGACTGACTAGTTGTTAAGCCCACGAGGGCCTCTATAACTGATTATGTTACCTCCAAAATTTAGCAGGGAGTCTCAAGTCCCTCTTGGACGAGGCATACCTTCTTTAATGAGGGAGGCCACTCAACCACTTTAGCCCGTTTGCATGCATATTGGTTGTTCGACTTTTTTGGTATGCTCTTTGACTACTAGTTGGCCTTAGGATATATTTGTATTTTGTAGAGTCATAATTCGTCGTGGAGTCGGTCCAGCTTCCCCTCCGGTCCTGTCGATTACTATAGTTACCACCAGATTTTGGGTTCTTTCCTTTTAAAAGGTGTAGAGTTTGTAGAAGTGGTACACATACATCCACCTTTCAGACTTGTGATTCCACAAGGATGAGTACTGAGTTTCATTTTCAGAATACTGGGAGTTCTTCGACTCCCATACCCACTATAGTTAATGGCACCCCTTCGACTCCTTCAGCCGCTACAGTTGCAGCGTCGGGAGGCTTATAACAGTACTATGGCTCGGCCTATATTTAATTCTTCATCTCTTGCCTCAAACCCTTTTGGGGTTTAGGAAACTCGTCAGGTTACAATGTTCATTCCATCCCTATGGCTTCTAGTCCATTTTCTTATGGTATGCCTAACTTCACTTCACAGTTTTCGACTACCATTCTAGTTGCTGGCCCTAACGCTAGCCTTAGACTTGGGGGCACTACACCTCCTTACATTTCTTTCCTGTTTGGTGGTTCTCATATCCCCCAAGCGAATCCTAATTTAGGAAGTGTCCCTTTTATTCACCCCGGGTCCAATCCTTCTATGGCTGGATGAAACAACCCAGATGGTGGACAAGTTCCACCTTATATCCCTATCTCCTCGATGTCGATTCCGAGAAATAATTTGGAATGACAAATCCACTTCAATCCTCTGGGTTCCCACCTAGGGGAGTTCCGTCTTAAACTTTGGGAAACCCCCAACCTGGATCCAATCCGGTTGGGGGAAATTTTCACAATCCCTAGCTCGGATCTAATCTGGCTGGGGGAAATTTTCATAATCCTTATCAAAACATTCCTACTAGGATGATGCCCAATCCATATTACATGAATCAACCCGGAGGAGGGCCTTATAATTCTGGAAAAGGTTTTGGTCCTCACCAAAACCCTGGATGGAATGCAGTTCCTAATGAACAATCTTTCGCGGGAGGGTGGGGTCATATGTCGCAACGCCGTCTTCCCTTTCTGGCCACGCTTAATCTGCCAGACTTGTCTAAATTAATGAATTACCTAGTGAGTCATGATCCCACATGCCCCCCTATCCCTACCAAACTTCCGTCAGACATTCCAAAGTTTGAAGGTAAGAATGGTGAGGACCCTGGTGATCACGTCACTACTTTTCACCTTTGGGACTTATCGGATTCTCTGAACCATGATTCTATTAGATTACGATTGTTTCAGCGCAATCTCATTGGAGTTGCGTCACAATGGTACATTGAGCTACCTAGGGGAACATATGGGTCATTTCATCAGTTGGTGCTAGCCTTTCTCAACCACTTTCAGCTACCCATTCATTACGATGTTGGCCTTGAATGTTTGTCGACACTAAGCCTGGGTATCGACACTCACATGTTGGACCATAACTAGGAATGGCATAGGCAAAGATGGTTGATTAAGATTCCTATACCCTTGACCTTTCTTCTAGAATGGTTCCTAAAGTCTTTGCATGCTCCTATCTCAAAGGATGTTTCTACTTCCTGGGTCTTCAACGAGGAGGAAGCTATCTTTAGAGCCCAACAACTCGATTTGATATATGCTCAGTCTAGGATGTTATATCACGTTCTTCCAAACGCACCGTAGACGAATCATGATCCTAGAAAGAATCCCAGACCACATGTTGATGGCATTGTAGGGTCCACCAATGTAAATTCCACAGACTCAACAATGAAGTCTACCAGAGGACTAGCTTCATCTACATCTTCCAAACCCACGCAATCGATGGATGTACATTCCATCCAATCGTTGAAAAACCCAAATGGTGACCAACAACCAGATTGGAATAAAAGGAAAGGTCGAAATAATCGTAAGGGTGGGAAGAATAATAAACCCAAGGAAAACGATAATAATGGGAAACATAATGATAATGTTGGAGAAGGTAAGAAAGAGAAACATAAGGTGAAGTTTCCTTGTAAACTTTGTACCGATGACCACCTTACACATTTATGCCCCAAACTCGCGGAGGCTGCAATGATTTTAAATCTACCGCCCGTTGTGATGACAAATCCATTTCCACACAACCAACACTTATCCTTGAGATCTTCGAATGCCGGAAATGTGCCCAGTGGAAGTCAAAACCCATTGACGCAAGATGGCGACCGTGTTTGCATCAATATGGTCGATGTGAAAATTGATATAGACACCTGCTCTCGAGATTATGGCTCTTCAAAATCTAGTACCATCCTAGAAGCTCCTACTCCCCCTATGGAGACACACTTATAGATTGAGAAACTAGAACCCCCTCCTCGTATTCCAAAAGGAGTACTTAAGCGCTCTACCCGCAACCTTAATGCTAGAGTCACCCAGAACTAATCCATTGTTGAAGATATAGGCCAAACTCCTTGTGCGATGTCATCTTTGGAGGTACTCCAGATGTGTCCGTCATAGACGAATGCCTTACTCTCTGTCTTAGGAGCTCTAGAACCTAGTGGCCTGAAATTTATCAAGTTTGATGTCATGGATGTGAAGCCTCTCTTACCCTCCCATGTGGCTTTCCAAATCCACATGGAGTATTCCAAATATACTATCAAATGAGTGGTCATTGATGAAGGTGTTGCCACCTACGTGATGTCCATGGTTTGTTGGAAAGCTATTGTTTCCCGAACACTTTCCAAGTCATCGAACATGTTGACTACATTTGACGGTCATTCCTTCCACCCTCATGGTATTGTCTCTGCCTTTCCAATCCAGTTAGGTGGGAAGATAGTAGAGGTGGAAGTAGAGGTAGTTGATGCACCTCTTGATTATATCTTGTTACTAGGTCGCAATTGGACCTATGCTATGGTCGTTGTCGTATCGTCCGTCTTCCGCACTGTTTGTTTTCCTCATCAGGGGGAGATCGTGATGGTTGACTAGTTATAATTTTCATACTCTAGTCCTAACACATCTGTTGGACCGTCGAATCCAGTGATCGACAATTGTCAGCCAACAACTGAGAATATCGGTGTCAGAATGTATTCTTCCCTCATGGGTACTTTTGACTTCTCAGCACCGATTCACCATGTTTACACCATGTCTAGTAGGTATGCTTCTACAGGGAGGTCCATTCCATTCAACACTTCCTATATTAGTGATCCATGGACCCTACCTTCTCTGACTTTGTCAAGTGAAGGTCAGTTGCATGTTGGCATGGCTATGCCACTATCGGTAGTAGAGATTGCGTATCAATCTGTTCTTGACTCTTCTGTCGATCTCGATCCTGTTACCTCACTAGCAGACAAGGAGGATCCCGTTCTTAGGCCTGTATGGGTCACCTCGTTATATTGTTCACATGACTTCTTAGATGAGACTTTTCCTTTGGATGAAGCCATCCTCGAAGCCATGAATGGTTTTGAGAGACCTTGGGATGATATGCATCATCGATCCTATTTTCTCCCAAGTCTTGAAAGAATCGAGAAAGATGTTTTTTAGTTTACCTTGAGAGAGATAGTCAGTCATGCCATAGTTCCACTCGATATGCATGAAATTTATGCCAAAGGAAATATGGCAAGTATCTCTCCAATTGTCTCAATCGATATCTCTCGTATCCCTGGCAAGATTGAGAACGTAAATATAGGTGTGGATTGTTCGCCAAACGAAATTCTGATCTACACAGATCTCTTCAAAGAATTTTTTGATGTATTCGCTTGGTCATATGAAGAGATTCTAGGGATCGACACTCGTATTGTCGAGCATGAGATTAGAACTTACCCAGATGTTAAACCTGTTTGACAATGTCTTAGAGTTGTGAATCCTAGGAAGGCCCCTGTTATTAAGGTAGAGGTGGAGAAGCTACTTAATGATGGCTTCATCTACCTAGTTCCCTTGACTAAATGGGTATCCAACCTCGTTCTCGTAAATAAAAAACAAGGAACCATCCATGTGTGTATGGACTTTCATGACCTGAACAAGGCTTGTCCTAAAGATAACTTCCCCATGCCTTTCATTCATCATATTCTCGATGAGTTTGCGGGAAGCGGTATATTTTCTTTTATGGATGGATTTTTAGGCTATAACCAAATCGAGATCAACCCTGAGGACCAACACAATATGACATTTATATTTCCTTGGGGTACTTTTGCATAGAGGAAAATGCCTTTCGGCCTTAAAAATGCCGGAGAAACCTTGCAACGTGCCATGACTTTCTCTTTTCACGATATCAAGAACATAGTTGAGGCTTACCTAGATGACCTTGTTGCTCACTCTCGCAAGGTGGTGGATCATGTTATGCACCTTTGACTAGTATTTGAGAGATGACGTTACTATAGAGTCCGGTTAAACCCTCATAAATGCATCTTTTTCATTAAGTTCGGTTGTCTCTTAGGATTTTTAGTTTCTGAGACTGGGATCATGGTGGATCCTCTTAAGGTTGAGGCAATACTTCAGTTGCCTCCCCCAGGTATAATTAGACAGCTTCAAGGTTTACAGGGAAAATCTAACTGTATACATCGGTTCATAGTGAATTATGCCAATATTACTAAAGGTTTCATGAGCCTCTTGAAGAAAGACACCCCCTTTATCTGGGATGAGCAAGCCCAAAAGTCTTTCAACGCTTTGAATAAGGCCTTGGTCTCGACCCCTCTACTGAAATCCCCCAATTACAGTAGAGATTACCTGTTGTACATTGTCGTGTCTGCAGAGATGATTGGTATGGTTGTAGTTCAGGAGGATGAGAAGCTCCATGAGCACGTCATCTACTATCTCAGTTGAAATTTAGTTGGTCCTGAGCTTAATTACTCCCACATTGAAAATATAGCTTTGGCTACCATACACACAGTCCAACACTTACGTCACTATATATTACTTTGCAAAACTACAGTGGTTGTTGATGTCAATCTGTTTCAATACGTCCTTACTAGACGTATCATCGGAGGGAAATATAATAAATGGATTGTCATATTACAAGAATTTGATCTCGACTTCACTTCGGCCAAGTCCAAGAAATCACTAGTATTTGCAGAGTTAATATTTGATTTCCCACGATTAGACGAGGATGTTATCCATGTTGATTCATTCGCAAATGAACACATTTTCCTTGTCTCGTCATCCGATCCCTCGTATGGAGACATTATTTTATATCTTCAAACCTTGAAGTTCGCTCTACATCTCTTGTGAGATGATTGAAGACGCATTCTCTACCAAGATAAAAAGTATACCATAGTCGATGACACTTTATATCATCGAGGAATAGATAATATCTTGTGTTGTTGCTTAACCCATGAAGAAGCTGAGTCAGTCCTAAACGATTTCCACAAAGGGGCTTGTGGTGGTCACATATCCGGGCTTGCGACAGCCCAAAAAATCCTGTGAGCCGGTTATTTATGGCCCACTATCTTTAAAGATTGTATCAAAGAGGTTAAGAAGTGTCGCCCATGCCAGGTGTTCACTCAGAAAATGCGCTCTCATCCATCCCCTCTTCACCCAGTGATTATCGTCATTCCTTTCACCAAGTTGGGGGTATATTTCGTTGATTGCAACCCAACTTCGGTTGGGGGGCATCAACACATTATCGTGTCCATCGACAACTTCAATAAATGGGCTGAGGCCATGCCTACCATAAAATCCGATGGGAATACTGCAGCCTTCTTTGTGTTCAACCAAATTATCGCCTGGATCAGTATCCTGAATGAGATTGTCACTGATCATTGCAGTCACTTTCAGAATGAAATGATGGTAGAACTAACATCTAAGATGGGGTTCAAACATGGTCATTCATCCCCTTATTACCCCCAGGCAAATGGGTAAATAGAGGCTGTTAATAAGTATCTCAAAACCATTTTGAAAAAATTGCCAGTTGGAGTAATTCCAATTGGCACATCATGCTATATCCCGTGCTTTGGGCATACTGAACCTTGGTTAATACTGCCACTGGATTTTCCCCTTTTTAGTTAGTGCATGGTGTGGATTTGATTCTTCTTGTTGAATGCAAAATCCCTTACATCATGCGATGTGTCTTAGAAAAAGGAGCCTACGAATTGGAATATTATGAAGGGAATAAGTTGGTTGAGCCCATAAATGGGTTCTACTTGAAAAGGTACTACGCTTGAGCCCTAGGCTTGGGTGGAACTCTTTGTATACTAATGTAAATTTAGTGTATATACATATCTTTTCTCCTTTTCTTTTGTCTTTATCTTACTTATCGAGTTTTCCCTTTGTTGGCAGATGTCAACGGAGTCTTTAGTCTACTTAGGATTCGCGTATGGAGCAAGTCGTCATACATGGAACTTGGCTTCCACTGCTTGGGTGGTTTACTCACCCGAGGGTCTACTTTTGTCTTCAAGTGGAGCATGCCTAGGTCCATCCATGAATAATATGGCCGAATATAGCATCTTCATAGAACTTTTGCACGATGCTATCTCACATGACATTCTCTCTTTAGAAGTTGAATTGGATTCCCAACTAGTAGTATGTCAGTTGAATGACCATTATCGCATGTGTGATCCTACTGTACTCCGTCGATTCCTATGGGTATGTCTTTTAGAATGACAATTTGATTTTATTACATATTATCACATTCCTAGGAGTTCTAATCATGTATCTGATGCATATGCTAACCACGTTTTAGATTGGCATTTGTCACAATAATAAAGAAAGGAAAACCATTGAATCAATGTACACATTGTAAGATATAAGTAAAGTCGAAGATCCCTTTTTATATATATTTCAAAATATTGTGTTTATATTACAAAATTGGGGCTAAAACCCTCAATACACATTTACAGCCGGTATATCCCACGACATCTATGCTTGTCGCACCGGATGTGTGTCATGCTAGAAAACCAAGGCATTTGCAAGACGCCGAAAGAGCTATACCCATGCTCTAGGTACACCAACCACCTTTCGTTGCATAGCTTCAGGCGGATCCTCTACCTGAACCATAGGAATCCTCTGTGTCAAACGAGACAGGTTGCCCTGGACGTTTTGTAGGACTCTCTCTGCTTCTCCTCCCACCACTTCATCTCTCTGGTTCCTTCATCTATGTTATATAAATCCCTCTTTCCTTCATGGACCCACGTCTGTGATCACACAAGTGTCTAGTGAATAATCGAAGACCATCCCAAAAATATTTTTGTTCCTTAAATACAAAAATACAAAAAAATGAAATATTTTAAAATTGTTCTTACCTATATCACCATAGGCGGCCCCTGGTGGAAGTGGCATTGTTGGCACATGGGTAGACCTAGGGTTCAACGCTACAACAACGCACCAACCAAACTGTAACTACAGACCCTTTTGACAGCACCTGCGAAGCAGATGAAGTCTCACCCGAGGTAGAGGCAGGGGTGGTTGCAGGACTCAAGTGTCTGCAACCTTAGCTGGGACACAGATATATGATTACAATACTTATTATAGCTCTTAGCACTGCCAGTCCCTCGATATGCAATCACTATTCACACCGCTGATAAAATAGATCTTTGAAACATTCACACTAATCTACAGTAATTAAGCACTTAGCATATAAATGGATCAGAATGAGCATATCAAGCACTGAGCATGACTATCTTGATCAGATCTAATACTCTCACATATCATAAGCACAAAGCAGAAATAGATCTATCTAAACATATCAAAGAACTTAGCAAATAACATGTGAACACATCAAGACAAAGCACAAAGAACATAACACATTGTTTACGTGGTTCACCCCCACCCCGGGGCTACATCCACCAACTCTTCTTCTTTATTGTCTTCAGTCAGTCGATTACAAGAAAAAAGCCTTCAAAACCCTTACTCCACATAGGAAAAAATATCTGTGTAGCTCGCTAGATCCTTCTTCCTTACATTATAGCACAAAGCCTTTCACAATCTCGCACAGGGACTTGCACTCAGCTCTACAAGTCTTACATAGAATGCACAAAGCCCTTACAATCCACACTAGCACTTAGCCTTTCACACTTAGATTACCGGTATACTACTTCTATTGGCTAGCCCTCTATTCATACTTTACAAAATAGTCCTAAACATGGGTAAACCCATGGGCTGACATCCCATTCACGTTACATAAAACCAAAAAGGGGATGAGATCTTGTGATCTCTTCTTTGTCTTGTGCTCCTCCTTCGACAGGATGTCGAAGTTCCAAAATAGGTCAACATGACCAAGAAATTCCCAAAACTTAGTCAAGGGCCAATAGGCCCCCAACACTCACCTGTGACTCATCCTGAGTCACTCTGGTCTGACGAATTCTACCTTGAACACTTCGAGCTTGGCTCGAGCTGCTTCAACCTACTTCTTTGATGTGGCCTCTTGTTCGGTGAACTCTTGTATCACTGCGTCATTCACTATCCCTTCTAGGCACTTTTATGCTATGATGATGATCTTTTCTAGCTCTACTTCTTAGATCTCGACCTCTATAAACAAAAGGCATGCCTTATCTTGCACAGGTTGAAGCCGTTGAGTGAATTCTATCACTTTTATTTGAAGCATATGGGTCTGCTTCTAAGATGTACGTTGTTCGTGAGACCTCTTCATTCTGTCTACAGCTGACAGGGCCTTTAGCTGTGCCTGTAGTGTTTCTGTGTGCTGCTTCACTTCCTGGAGCTACGATTCCAGCACTTGTAACTCTAGGTTCTCAGTGAGGTTTTCATATGTCTGAGCACTGCGATTAATCAGATGCTTGAACTCCAAGAAAATAGATTTTAATATGTTTCCTGTGCTACGGGAAGTTGCTTCCCTGAGGTCTCTTACATCTTGAGGGGTCTCGGGCATAGTGTAGAGCTCCAAGTCTACTATGCTTTGTTGGAGCTGATGGATTACTTCTTCGAGTTGTGCCACCTACTGTGGAACTCGCTATACAGTCTTTACTTCAATGACTGTCATAGAATGAAGTGCTCTGTGAACTAGATCCTTTACTTTGAGTTGATCTGTGAGAAACGGTTCCTTTTCTTTATGCAGCTGGGCTTTTTCTTCATCGAAATTCTCTTGCAGATCAATCTTTTCCCGTTCTATGGTACTACGTTGCTTGGGCTGTCTCTTCCTGATCTCGTCGAAGGTGATCTTCAACTGTATTGGTGATGTGGTGTAGTTTGGCTGACTCATCACCTAGTTCTGGTGTTTCCAATGATAGAGGCGCAGTGGAAACTGCGTGGCTAGACTTTAGTTCCTGTTGCACTCCTTGAAGTTCAACCTTGATCCTATTGAACACCTCCTCCTTCTTATCTTCTTGCTTCTCTGCTATCTCCAGTGAAGCATTGTTTAGTGCTGTAACGATGAAGTCTAAGTCATCTGAAGTGAGGGTGGTCTCAAATTTGGTCCTATTTTCTTTTGATTTCTTCCTTGAGGAAGGTTTCAGAGGGGAAACCTTCCTTTTCTTTGAGGGGTTCTCCTTGTCTCTAGGCAATGTAACATCGAATTTCTTTTGTTCCACTTCTGTGCCATCTATCTCTCTGCCATCTCCTCCTTGCTCTACTGAGATGGAAGTGGTCTTCACAGATGCGCTGTCTAAATCATGGACCTCTTCGGTTTTCTTTGTCTTTCTAGGTCTAGGGGTATCGTGTGCTTCTTTAGGGCTATGACTATCATATATCTCTACGGGGTTTATTGGGATGAGGAGGTCCGTCAACCATTCCTCGGTGATTTCCTCCAAATCCTCCTCTATCAAATTGTAGTATGATTGCAGTTGTTGTTTGTGCTCATCAACACATGATATGATATAGATGAGATGGCGGTCCGCTCTGAATTTCATCAAAGGTCTGAATCTGTCGAGAGTGTTCAGGGTTATATGAGGCTCAGAATAGATAGCGGTCTTCAGATGGTTGTAATACATGTGGAACATGGAATTTGATTGCCACTGTTTATTCATGTCATTTGAGTACCACAGTGTACTAAATTTTGCAGCCATAGGTTCAAACAACTCGATGTCTGAGAAGGTCACACCTTCAGGGATCTTCCATGCAATAAAAGAAATCAATATGAGAAACCAGTTGAAGTGGAACTCATATCCTTAGTCCTGCACTTCTCTACAGTCCAGTTCTAGCTGGTTTACGAGGTACTTCGACAAATTCATTTGAATTCCTTCTGCACACTTCCCTACGAGGTCAACTATGAACCCCGTGACCTAGGTGGGTCGATTCTTTCACACCAACTTCCCTGAGATCAATTGGCAGGAGAGGCACACTGTGCCACTCTGGATAGAATCTACCTTGTAGCCTCGCATGCCCTTCTCGACATCTCCATAGGTTTCTTTAATATTCTGTGCCAAGGCGCGATCTGTGGTCTTTCTGTGGTAGAAATCTTGTGGGTCAGGGCCTTTCATGCTTAGCCCTTTGATCCGGTTGGTCAATGTTAGATCCACTGTCATGCGGTGATTCAACCACAAATATCCACCATGGTTGCATGACAATAGTATCTTGATGAATGCGTTCACTTCTTGGTGCCTACTGAAGTGAGGAATATTCATGACATGGAGCAGTGTGGATTGCGCAAGGTTCATGGTCCATGACTGGGGGGTGATCTTCAAGTTATTTCCCTTGGTTCTCATCAGATAATTGTGTGGGGCGAGCATGTTGTATACCTTCCTGTTGCCGAGGTTGAAGTCACTAAAATTCAATGCTATAATCTTGTCCTGGTTTGTGCGCACTGCATGTATCCCCTTTCGGGAGGTATGCAATGATCGAGGTGTACTCAAAATATCTGGGCACACTGTATCAATTGATTGCACCACTCAAAGGTGGTAGGTAGTCTGGTAGAATGCTTGGAATCAACTTAGCCTTTGTGAGATCATCCCTATGTTTAGTTCTCTTCTCATCGGATGGTCGGGATGGATGTTATAACATTAATTTTCACCATACATGCTTACCCGACATCAGTCCATCTCAGGTTCCTTCTTTGCCAAAACACTGCTGAACAACTCTTCTTAAAAAACCCTTTTATAAAGACCCATGTTCCCTGCTCCATTATTGCATACGTGTACACGCTAGCTGACCTAAGACAACCCGTGTGTACCTACAAAAGCATGGAAAAAGGAAAGTTGCTAACAGAACACACAACTTTGGGTAAGTTAACTAAATCTTTCGGCCATGCACGGCTGGTCACTCGTCCAAATACCTAGCTTCTTCTAGACTATAAAAGAAGGGTTAGGGGTCCCATTTGAAAGGAGGAGAATCATAGTAAATAAACTATACCTGATTGAGCATTCCCTTTGTCCCAACATTTAGCCATCCTTGTGCAAATATAAGTATAGAGAAAAGTAGTTGGAAGACAGTGAAAGAGGAGCCCAGAACTAGGATCGAGGAGCAGTAGCCGACTTTATCATTGTAAGGTATCATTGTGAAGTTAATAAAAAAATTGCTTTTCCCGTCCCGCCATATGAGATTGTCATTATTGGAATATTTATTGTGTGATTGATTAAATCTCTAATCTATTAGTTCATAGATCAAATACATGTGGAGTTATTTTTTTTTATTTAGTGAATGTAGGTTAGCATTGGGAGGAGAGTTGCAGTCAAAGAATGACCAAGAGAGAAAAGGGATCGAAATCAAACACGAAAACAAGGTATGTCAACTTAATCTCTTGAGCCTTGTATTTACATATGAGTAATGGGGTTTAGGCAGGGGATGATGGTAGAAAGTAATAATCTTTAGGTCATTTATGCATGCATGATAAAACCCTTGGTGCTAGCCCATAGAAGGGATTTCACACCCACAATAGAATTGGCGACCATACTAGGGATCTCTAGGGTTTCTGGGAATGTTTTTTCTTGGGTATTTTTAATAACTAGTTTCATTTCTTGTTTATAAAGTTTTTGCAAAAGTATGAGCTAATAGAGATTCTGGTCTTCCATACGAGTTATCTTTGTTTCTTTGCTTGACTGCATTTTTTTTCGAGACCAGGTCTACATGCATGTACCCGTGCCCTACCTTCCCACAACCCGCATGTACATGCTAGCTGAGGAAGTGTCAGTCGCATGTATGATTCCAGAATATTTATTTTCGAGAGGCAGTCATCCTCTCCCCTGTCAGAAATAATCCTTTTCAGGGGTTTTTTGGACCTCTTTCTAGTCTTTGTTGTTTGCAATATATAGCTTAGGTTTCACCTCAGATTAGTTTGTTCTATGAAGTTTTCCTTGAGTTGTTTTCCTTCTTCTATTAAAGTGAGTGTCTAAGTCTTCAAGATATCCTAGTTCTCAGTACCAGTAGTCTCTTCCTGGGCTAGATTGCTTGGCCTTTCATTTATCTTAGAGTTTCAGAAGTACACACGGCCTGTATAAGGTCTGTATGCGTGTACACGTACCCTGACTATACACAACTCGCATGCACACACTGGCTTTTGAATTGTCAGCAGCGTGCCCATGGAGAAAATTTTTGTTTAAGGAGAGGCAGTCATCCTTTCCTTTGACAAGAGTTATACCTCTCAGGTTTTTGGGTCTCTATCATAGCGGTCAGTAAATTAGGTTTGATCACAGCAATAACTTTCTTTTTCATTAAAATTTTTTCCTCAAAGTTTTCTTGTTATAGGGTTTTTAGACAAGTGTGAGAGTCTAGCTTTAATTTGCTTGTGTGTTATTTTTAAAGTGACTCTTTTCCATCTGCGCTTAGGAAAGAATTTTTCTTGGTTTTTACTTGTTGATATTTTTCCTTTTTGCTTTGTGAGCATTCAGATAAGAAAAAATATTTGATTTCTTTGTTTGGCTAAATAGTGTTGTTTTTCATTAGTAACCAGGGAAAAGTCTTTTAATTTATAAGTTCTTGATAGTTTACTTAGATCATAAGTAGCTCGTAGTCGAGTGAAATCTTTCTTTTGGTTTGCTATTCAAAGATCTTAGAAAATTTTTGGTTCGAAAAGTTGTTCAAGATTTGAGACAAGAGAAGTTATTTTGTTTCCAGCTTTCTGTTTATTTTTATTTCATCTTTCAAACATCACTAGTTTCACTTTCATAACCTTTGACTTAAGACAAGCCATAAAAATTAACGCTAAATCTAAAATTCATTAGACTTTTTATGTTTGTAGGGCCAACCAACTAGTTTAGGGTTAGGGCCTTGAATTAGGTTGGAGAGGAAACTCTTCAAGGCCATTAAATCGAACATTGGAGTCTGAGTTAGGGAGTGTCAAAGTCCATTATCGTGAAAGTTATCTGGGACCCCCCTCTAACATAGGGGATAAACATGAGGTCGCGTGCAGAAAGGTAGCGGAGATAACCCCTCCAAAGCTGGACCAATCGTAGTGGAGAACACATATAGAGGGCTTGTCATGGGATTTCATCGATTTCATTTGCCACAGAGCTTTGTGGGTCTCGAATCTGTTCGAGGTCCTCAGTTGTCTTTCAATTGTCTTTTAGACCACTTGCCTTCGATACCCTTGACAGGTTTTGGGCTCGATACCCTTCTCATTGTGGTCTACCCGACTTTCGATTGTACCTTCCTGGTGACTGTTTGCGCGCTGGCAACCTAGTTGCCTATCTTTTTAGAGACATACACAAGTGACTGTGGGAGTATACCATGTTACCTAGGATAGATATCGGGCCACGCTTTGCAGAGTATACCTGGAGAGTGCTTCCATGTTCGAGTTTCACTTGCACCAATAATTTTCTCTAGTGTTGGTTGTTGTAACTGTTCTTCCAACTATTTTAGTGTTTGCTTGTTTTATCTTGGAGGGACCTTTTTAGTGTGTGTTGTTTTTTGAACGAATAGAAATCCCTAGTGTGTCTTTGATATTATCACACAGTGGAGGATCACGAGCTCTGTCAGTCACAAAGGCTTCTGGGCCTATCACCGGTTACACTGGAGCCACCTCGGCCACCACTACGACGAAAACTAGACCAACAAGGGTCTTTTGAAGCGACTGGGTCACATGAAACTATACCCAAACAACATCCGAAGGAAAAAACCATTTTAGACCTTGGAGCAAAATCTCTTGGTGCATCCAAGACTCCAACCACTAATCTTTTGGCACCCATCATTGTATCGATTCACCCTTACAAGTGCCAAATAGTGTCACATGCAGCAATGGAAACAAATGTTGCCACTTCTTCTGGGAATTCTTCAATTCCCACTACGGTTGTCACCACAGGATGTTTGCCACCTCCTAAACCACTATCACTGGTCCGAGCCACCATGGTCTCGACTGCCTCTACCTAGAGCAGTGGTCCAATCCTGTCTATGGTAGCGGCCACTGCCCCTTTCACACTGAGTGCGATAGGCCCTCCGTTCTCATACGGGATGCCTAGCTCTGCTACAAGTCCTGTACTTTCCTACTCCACTTTACAGACTTTAAGTCTGGGTGCAGGGAGCTCTAACACTCCTCTACAAGGACACATGGGTGGCACTTCCACTCCTTTTAACACTTTCCCTTATAGGGGAGGTCATATACCTCCTTCACCCCCTTCGCTCAGTGGCACCCACTAGAAATCCGCTAGACCACCCATGCACCATAGTTTATTTGGAGCAGGGAGTTAAGGACGACCTTCTTATAATATGTTGATCGGTTTGACACCATTTTCTTTGTTCGGTGCATTTGGTAACAATGCTTTCTCGTCAGCTGCTTTTCCGACTGGGGGCAACCCCGGTTATGGACAACCTATTCCTATGAAGGGTACTATTCCTGCACAGGGGGCAAACCCAAGAACTTCTTCCACATCAAGACCTTGGAATTCTTGGCAGGGATCAATTCCCTCATTAGGAATGCTAATCCGGGGAAATTATTTTCACAACCAATGGAACCCCGGACAAGGTACTATGCCTATGTCCATGGGATCGGCATGGGGTAACCCTTCCCAAAGTCCTTTGAATGCAATGCATGCCCAACCATCTATGTCCTATTTTGGGAATCAACCGATGATGTTTCCTCACATGAAAAATCTGTATGCTGGTCATGGCCATGGTTTTTACCAGAACCCAAGCTAGCAGCCGGACTTTTTCTGGCAACCTGGTGCCAGTCGAACTCTAGGTCCCTTTTTCCATGGTTATCACCAACAACCCAAACTACCTTTCCTGACAACCTTTCATTTTCCAGACTTGACAAGGTTGTTGAATGACCCTATTTGTCATGAGCCGCGTTGGCTCCCTATGCCGACGAAGTTTCCTTTATACATACCAAAGTTTGAGGCCAGGCCTAATGAATATCCAAGATATCATGTGACTACTTTTCACCTTTAGTGCTCGTCTAATTCGTTAAAGGACGACTCCGTACAGTTTCGATTGTTTCAACGTACTCTCATTGGGAGTGTCGTGAATGGTACATTGAGCTTGATCGCTCAAGATACTCTTCCTTCGGTGAATTGGCAATGGCTTTCCTCAACCATTTCCAATTACCTATGCGATACGACACTGGCACAGAATCGCTGGCCAATTTCTCACAGACAAAAGAAGACCATATCTTTGATCACATCCGAGAATGGAGACATCAAAAGAGTTTATTTAAGATGCCAGTCCCACCAACATTCCTGCTTGAGTGGTTCCTTAAGTCTTTGGTCCCACAGTTATCCAAATATGTCGTGATGTCTAGAGTGTTTTCCGAAGAAGATGCCATCATGAGAGCTCAACATCTTGAGATAATCTTCTCTCAGTCTGGTTTATTATACGTGATCTTTCCATATGCGCCACACTCAATACTTGATAAAACTAGATAGAGAGTTGAACCACATGCTGATGGTATTGTTGGTTCAACACACATAAATCCCGCTGAGAAACTGACGAAGAAATTGCAACAATTTTCTATACAACACACAACGACCATCCAAACTACTGTTTTAGCTGCTCCCCCTACCCAAACGTCATATGTACACATAGTGCAATTGAAGAATCCAAAGGCCACCCAACAGCCTGAAGGAAACAAAAAACAACAAAAGAAGGGCAAGGGGGATAAGAAACCCACTAATAATGCTGGTAGGGGCAACAATGAGAAACAGAAGGCAAGGTATCTGTGCAAACTATGCGTGGAAGACCATCCAACCCACCAATGTCCTCGGCTTGTAGAGGCCCAAAATTTTGTGACACAACAACAACCTATCGTGTTAACCAATCCATTTCAACATGGGCAAAACCTAACCCAAGCCTCTACAAGCGCAGAAGGGGGCAGTCAAGGAACCTCTCCGTCTTCGAACAATCCCACATTTGCGAATGTGTATATGATGAAGGGTGATTATTTTATATCAACTAGAGTGCATGAATACAGTAAACCAAGCACTTCTGAGAAGGGCAAAGAACCCAAACTCCCATCTCTTCCTCTCCAGACCAAGAAGACTTTGGGTGAAAGAATGACATGCATCCCAAAAGGCATGTTCAAGAAATATTCTCACAACCCAAATGCAAGGGCTGCCCAAAAATATTTTGTGGTGGAGGATTTGTCTCAAACCCCTTGTGCAACGTCCGCTTTGGAGGTCCTCCAATGCTTCCCTTCCCAGAGGAAAGCTTTGTTAGCCGCTTTAGGATCTATCAAGACTTGTAATCTGGGTACAATCATGCTGGATACAACTGACTTAAAACCTCGTTTGCCTTACCACGTAGCATTTCAAATAGTAGTGGCTCACCCCACAAAAAATTTTACTCGGAACATTTTCCATAGGGTGGTTGATGAGGGTGCCTCGACATGCATTATTTCACTGGCATGTTGGAAGGCCATTGGCCAACCCGTTCTATCTCTGTCACCTACTCTTCTCACTGCTTTCGATGATCATTTGTTCTGACCACATGGTATCATTCCCTCTTTCACCATGCAGTTAGGAGGGAAGACCGTGTGCGTCGAGGTAGAAGTAGTCGACGCATCCCTCGACTACAATATTTTGTTAGGAAGGAGTTGGAATTATGCCATGCAAGCAGTGGTTGCTACAGTTTTTTGGGTCTTGTTGTTTCCACACGAGGACCATATTGTTACCATTGATCAATTGTCTTTCTCCAGACCTGATCCTTCATTGGGGGTATCAACGGTCCTGACGATTGATAATCCCCAACAGGGCGTAGTCAACGTAGGTGTTGGTTTGTGCCCATCTTTGATGGGTACCTTCGATTACCCACCCCCTCAAGGTGATGTCAAGTTCATATCTGATCACCATAAGGTTGAGATTTTCCAAGTTTTGTCATTTTGCATGACTTACTTCAATGACCTGTGGATACTTCCTTCCCCATCAGCCATGATGGAAGGGACAGGGCACCCTAACGTGTCCATGCCCTTATCTGCAGCCGAAGTAGCGTAGTCTTTAGTCCAACAACCTTCGACCGACACAGATCCAACTCCTGCATAAGAGTTAGATCCGCTTCTAGAGCCTATTTGGGCTCAAGGCTCTCTTGTTGATACCGATTCGTGAGATTTAGTCTTGCCTTCCAACGAAGCAATAATCAAAGCAATCACTAGTCCGAACAAACCCTGGGATGATCTCCTTCATAGATCATACTTCCTCCCAGAGTTAAGCAGAATCGAAGTCAGAGAATTCACCTTGACTATGACTGGAGATAGGTCTTGTCCTATTAATCATTTAGCTACACATGAGGTTTATGTCGAGGGTAATATGGAAACTATCGCTGAAACCATACTGATTAATATCTACAGAACCCCTGGCATTGTGGAGAATGTTTTCGTCGGAGATGACTATTCCCCCGGAGAGATTCAAATATACACAGATCTATTTAAAGAATTCTGTGACATTTTTGCCTGGTCTTATGAGGAAATGCCAGGCATCAATCCAAAAATAGTCAAACATGAAATCACAATGTATTCGGATACCAAGCCTATTTGGTAGAAGCTTCGTCTAGTTAATCCCAGGAAAGCGGTAGCCATTAAGGTTGAGGTCGAGAAACTGCTGAAAGTCGGTTTTATCTATCCTATCCATTTGACCCAATGGGTGTCAAATCCTATGCCAGTCAATAAGAAATAGTGCATGATTCATGTATGTACGAACTTCCATGATTTGAACAAGGCCTATCCAAAAGATAAGTTTCCCACACCATTCATCGACCAGATAATTGATGAATGTGTAGGTTGCGAGGCCTTTTCTTTCATGGATGGTTTTTCGGGATATAATAAGATACAAATCAAACCCGAATACCAACACAAAATGACATTCATTTGTCCATGGGGTACATTCACATATCGTAAGATGCCCTTTGGTCTCAAAAATGATGGAGAGACCTTTCAGCGAGCCATGTTTTTTTCTTTCCATGATCTCAAGCATATATTCGAGGCCTATTTATATGATTTAGCATCTTGATCTCGCAAGAGAACGGATCATCCCACACCTCTGACTTATCTTTGAGCGATGTTGTTACTTCCAGATTCACTTGAATCAAAACAAGTGCAACTTTTGCGTAACATCAAGATGTTTGTTAGGTTTCATAGTGTCAAAAATAGGGATCATGGTCAATTCTCTCAAGGTTGAGGCAATAGTTCAGTTCCCCCCCCCCCCACACACA
>SNQJ01S0015201.1:0-10241 GCA_010110895.2 Picea sitchensis
GCTTCCAGAACCGGAATTTTGGTGAATAAGGAAATAACATCAAAATTGACCATGATGTTTTGTTCATCAAGGTGAAGATGCCAAGTTTTTTGAATAAAATTAGAGGAATCTTTAATAAATGATTGATGTTTATCAACAAGGAAATGAGCTAGGGCATGAGTGGGTGCTACTATAGTGCTTACTACCGATCTAAGAGGGGTATCTCAATCTATGAATTTTTGGTTGCTAAGACGTTTTTGAATTGTGGGGTCTAGGGATGAAGATTTGATGGTTTTGGTAACTAAGCTAGTTATGATATTGATTGGGTTCTTGCAAAGAGTTTTATAGGAGGAAGAAGGTCTAGAAGTTTAGATTCATAGTCAGAGATATTCATAATGACTATAGCGTTCCCTTTATTGGCTTTTAAAATGATGATATTGGGGTTATCATTAAGACGATGAATGGATTGAAATTCTTCTTTTCATAAGTTTGGTTTAGGAGGTTTGAAAAGACAAAGAATTCTACCACACTCTTGTCGAATTTCCTCAATTTCATGTGT
Organism: Picea sitchensis; assembly: GCA_010110895.2. Lineage (NCBI taxonomy): Eukaryota > Viridiplantae > Streptophyta > Pinopsida > Pinales > Pinaceae > Picea > Picea sitchensis. The sequence goes on from SNQJ01S0015201.1 coordinate 539, forward strand.
AGGAAAATGATGTGTTATGGATTTGATATAACAATGAATACCTACAGAAATACGATGAGGGGCCAGAACAAAATTAAAGCCTTTTTCTAAAAGATAAATGGTAGAAGGATCAAAGATCAAATGAAAACAAATTTATAATTGTTGCCAAATAAGAAGAGGTTGAGAGGAATTTTTGGAAGGGGGTGAGAGGCATGTTGATAGAGTTAATGCCATAGCTATCAAGAGAAGGAGCAAGGTTCAAGAAGCCAATAAAAAGGACAAAGCTTACTATTTGTTATTTCCATGATTCACACATCAATAACACATTAACAAGCCCAGTGGATTAGCTTGAATGTTGTGAATTACAAACAAGAGTTCATGCGATCATGGAACATCACTAGATGTCTCCAACAGATTTACTTACCAAAAATGCAATCTGACCTCAACCATACATTTAAAATTTAAAATTGTTTTATAATTAATGTTATTTATCTTTTATCATATTCATGAAAATACGGGGCACATTTCAGGAGACAACCATTAACCTTCGATATAACTAACCGAAACCGAATAACTATTCGTCCATATTCATTCTGGAAAACATCGAAGACAATTTTGATGCTGGTACCCATATTCTCAAATTTTGAGCAGTCCTTGAGGAGAAAGACAGAAGTTGATGAGTAGGGTTTAGAAGATGGCAGAAAGCAACGCGCCTTTTGTTCCTTCCCTGAGAGTTCAGTCTTCTCAGGAAACAACCTCTGTCCCCATCTCTAGCCATGCCCAGAGAGACCGAGTATGGGATATATTCGGAGATGCATTGACGAAGCCAGGCCATCCATCCACATTTGCACTTCAGGCATTGCAGGAGGCTGTGAATCCTAAGAACCAAACCGTGCTCGCCCAAGATGAAAATCAGTTTTTAGAAAACGGTTTGAGAACTTTGCTTCAGGAGCTAGTGACCTCTGCAGTTGAGGCCGGAGAGGCCACAATGCAGCATGGAGAATCTATTGCAGAAGAGGATGCAGAAAACAATTGTGGAATTATACCCAGGCTTCTTGATATTGTGCTTTATCTTTGCCAAATGGGTCATGTGGAGGGAGGCCTCATATTCCAGTTGCTTGAAGATTTGACTGAGATGTCAACGATCAAAGACTGCAAGCAGATTTTTGGGTACATTGAAAACAAGCAGGATGTTCTTGGAAAGGCAGAGCTCTTTGGGAGAGGGAAGCTTGTCATGCTCAGGACATGCAATCAGCTCCTTCGCCGTCTATCCAAGGCAAGTGATGTGGTCTTCTGTGGTCGAATTCTTATGTTTCTAGCACATTTTTTCCCACTCTCAGAGCGTTCAGCAGTTAACATTAAGGGAATTTTCAACACGTCTAATGACACAAAGTATGAAAATTCTGATGGGATTTCTATTATTGACTACGATTTTTATAAGACGTTATGGGGTTTACAGGAATACTTTTGCAATCCTGCTCCCATGATTCGCAGTCTTGCTAAGTGGCAGAGCTTCACTGCAAGTTTAGCAATTGTGCTGGATGCTTTTGAAACCCAGCAACTTGGTGATCATGCTACAAATGGAAATGCAGGTGATCTTGATGAAGAAGATCCAGATCATCAAGCAGCTTCTAGTGCTCTTGAAGAAGATGATCCCATGCTAGAGGCTGCAGCTTCTAGTGTCAAATATCTGACAAGAAGTAATCTGATGAGTTTAGAGTTAAGAGATCCTAGCTTTAGACGCCATGTTCTTGTGCAATGCTTAATTGTTCTTGACTATCTCAAGCGTTCAGGAAAAGGTGACGAGGAGGGTTTAAAGGAAAGCATGAGAGATGAAATCAGGGCCTTTGAAGAGCGTGTGAAGAAGCTTCTCCAAATCACCCCACCAGAAGGAAGAGAGTTTGTTCGGAGAATTGAGCACATACTGGAACGTGAGCAGAACTGGGTTTGGTGGAAGCGTGATGGGTGTTTGCCATTTGAAAGGCAGCCTCAGCAACAAGTATCAGAGGCAAAACAAAATCAAGATGGTGTGAAAAAACGCAGGCCGAGGTGGAGACTGGGAAACAAGGAACTCTCACAAATATGGAAATGGGCAGAGCAGAATCCGAATGCCCTGACAGATGCAAAAAGGGTGAAGATGCCTTCTGTTACAGAATACTGGAAAGATCTGGCTGATGATATGGATCCTTCTGCTGGAATTGAGGCAGAGTATCACCACAAGAACGACCGTGTTTACTGTTGGAAAGGCCTGCGCTTTTCGGCACGGCAAGACCTGGAGGGGTTTTCCAGGTTCGCACAGCATGGCATTGAAGGTGTTGTTCCACCTGATCTACTTCCTCCTGAAATTCAAACTAAGTTATATGAGAAGTCTGCAACTGACAAATCCAAACGTGCTGCTAAAACGGGAGCTGGTGCTACTTCTACTCAGGCATCTGAAGAAGAAAATCAGGCTCTAAACACAACCGTTACAGACCTTGATGATAGTGGTCCAGTGGATGTAGATGCAATAGGCACAGCAGCAACTCTGAGAGGTACCCATGTGCCTGATGAGAGACAGAAACAGAGCCCTGACATGGAAGTTGCTCAAGAAGTATTGCACTTACCTGATCCTGACAGTGCGGATATGGAAGAGGGTCTTATGAAGGATTCAAGTTTTCAGGATAAGGTTGTCTTATCAAATGAATTATTAATCCCCGAGGCTGCTGAGAGTACACCAAATACCAGGAAGCGTCCCAGGCCAGAGTCCTGATTATGGAGCAGAGAGGATTATCTTGTATTTCATACTCAGACTCTTACTACTTGGTAACATCTCAATGTAGTTTATAGTTGTAATGATTATATTGGCTTCCATTGTGAATCATCTAAGTTAGCATTTGCTAATATCTTGCTGCCAATCATGGGAGACTGTGGGAGTTTTTAAACACAAGAATCAGGATGACTTTACTACGAGTCTCATACTTCAGTGGAATCTATATAATTTGAGGATTTATTGTTTTTCAATCCAACCATCCTCTTCAACTATTTGAACGCATACGCAAATAAATTTTTGATATATTACAAGAAAGTTTGCTATAATGACCATTTGTCATTCTTTGTCTTCTCATGATATTGCAGCTTCCACTCTCATTAGTCCCTGTCATAGGCATAAAGGCACTATAGCTATTGATAATTTGTTGACCTCTTATTACTTTGTCCTTTGATCACAAATATTTACATATTATCTATTGTTGGAAAAAATATTTTTATATAATAAAAAGTCATGATCTAAGGGAACTAAAATCATTGATTTTTATATAATAAAAGGTCATGATCTAATTATATATACCAATGTTATATATGTTGACATATCCAAAGTATTTGATCATATATGGTATTTTTGAATCATATATTTTCTTATGCATTGTTGCAAGGTGGATTAATACTAGCATTAGTTCAAATGTTTGGTTTAACATTTTATGCTAGCTAAATTTATGCCAATGTTAGCATATCCAAAGCTTGTTTTTCGAATACATTCTCTACTGTTTGAACTATTGTTACATAAATTATAGTAAATTTATTTTGGTACGTTAGAGACCTGCCACATTGCATTTTTTCTTAAATGTTTATAGAGAATTTCTGACAGACTTAAATGTTTACCTAACAAGCTTGGCAGTGTTGAATGTTTACTTAGCAGGCCTGTTACAATACATTATCTTCTGGTTTTTTATTTTATATGCAATGTTCTCTGCAGTCAATTTGGGCAATATTGTGCTTCAGCGACATTGTTGCTTCACTGGTCCATGCTTGCTTCTTGCATCTCCACTGATTTCTTATTTGCCTATTGTTGTTGTTCTTGTTTGTCTATTTGTCTTGTTGCAGTTTGCACGTTTGGGGTTCTGCAACCGTGATTGGAACTGCCTCATTCCTGGTGGATTGGTTGTTGCTTGCGTCTTTGTTCGTTGGATGTTGTTTATTTTTGTTTGATTCGACTTTGCAGAGTTTGGGTCTTGCGGCTGCAGTTGGGCCTTTTGGTGGTTCTTAATTAGTTTCTTGTTTACTACTTTCTCTTCTTTGTGTAAGGTTTGCAATGTTGGGGTGTTGCATCGGATCTGTTGTTACATTGTTTTGAAGTTGACTGCCCATAAAATACTATTAAGATAAAATAACATACAAAAATTTGCAGTCGATGTAAATTGCATCTGTTTGTCTTGTTGCAGTTTGCACGTTTGGGGTTTTGCAACCGCGATTGGAACTGCATCATTCATGGTGGGCTAGTTGGTGCTTGCTTCTTTGTTCGTTGGATGTTTTTTATTGTTGTTTGATTCGACTTTGGAGGGTTCGGGTCATGCGGCTGCAGTTGGGCCTTTTGGTGCTTCTTAACTAGGTTGTTATTTGGTGATTGCTCTTGTTTGCCTAAGGTTTGCAATGTTGAGGTGCTGCATCCGCAGTTGGATCTGTTGTTACATTGTTTTGTAGTTGACTCCCCATAAAATACTATTAAGATAAAATAACATAAAAACATTTGCAGTGGATGTAAATTGATTATCTTCTGCCTTCAACTAGAGTTTGTCGGCCTCAAACTATATTTCATAGCTAGCGATGTTTTTTCCACGGTTTATGTCTTATTGTGGTTTCATAGTTATGATAGTAAGTTTTGTTGTGTGAGCGATATAGTTGTTCTCTCCCTTTTTTTTCCGCACGGAAACTGCGTTTATGATTCTATACTTTCTCACATTTCTATGCTCGCGGGTTCCCAGGGTGGCGAATCGACAAATCGTTATCGATTGACCATCATTCGGTTGCATACTTAGCAAATATTATGGACATGGCTTCACAGATAGGTGTTATCGAACTATGGATGCTCATGTTCGGTGTATACATCTTGCATCCAGAACTTTTGTGCTCTACAATTCGACCCCGCACTCTTGGAACTCGCAACTGTGTCTCTACCTTCGATGAGTTTGTCTATCCGACATACATTTCCATACTTAGTCGAGTTTTCAAAGTTTGGTGGGTTGACGCCTTTCCGGGTTCAAAATTTTTTAAAAGCATTTGTCGCTCCCCTCCATCCCCGCTACCTTCCGTCCTTCCCAATAGACATTAATTATGCTTTCAAAAGTCACAACCAACCAGACAGGTTCGAAAAGATTGTCTTTAATAAGCGGAAATCTCGAGGACATCTCCCATTAAAATGAATAGACAGACAAATATTATGGGATCTGGTAATTTCTTTTGCCTGCATTATGAATTTGCAAAAAAAACTAAAAAAATATTGGCTCTTTAAGTTTTTTAAAGGCTTCATCATAGTAACAGTGTAGTATTGTACTAGCTCGTTGTCATCCATGAATGTGTCACCCACAAAGGCCTTGACGTCATGTCCCTCTTTAATATTGTGCATATGTTAGATGTCAGATTTGATAATTTGCTCAGATATGGGAATGTTAATACGTGGTATTAGTCACTATTCAACGTACATATTCGAAAAGATTGGCATTAATAAGCGAAAATATCGAGAACATTTGTCATTAAAATGAATTAACCCAAAATCTACAGAAGATCATAGTGTCATCCTCCAGCGTTGCTTTTAAATACTTATTGTCATTTATGTCTATCATCAAAGAGTTGGGATTTAGGGTGCCTTCGTTATAATGTTCTTGGTCATGGACATGTAAGACAACTTAGAGATGCGATTGAGGCCCAAATGAAAGAAGAGAGACTGGTTTTATGTGACATGAGCTTTGAGCCAAAAAAAAACTCTGTTATCCAACAGAAAATCAGACAGGGGGAGGGAAGAACAAGTATCTTCTGGTTGTTGTTCTCCCTGTATTCGATGCTTTGGTTGGTTGAAAAGCCTGCCTGGAGATTTGTTTGTTGATCTTCTTTGTTTTCTTGTTGGGAGTTGTAATGGGTTTTCAGGTCGCGTGCAAAATACTTCTTTGTTGAAGTATATAGTTTCTTCCAACAACACAGATTTGGCAAGTGTATCGAATTCTGCAGATCACACAAGACTTTGTCTTTGTCAGGGGTGTTTCACTTACCGTGGCTTGCAAAGTGGTATGTGATGTTCGTAAATGACATGAAATATTACTATGTTCACGAATGTACTCAAAAGAGGGTAACAAAAACTGTATGGGTGGATAAAAGGACATATTATCACTACAAAAATTTATATTTCAAAGTTTGTTGAGTTACTTCTGGGTGTGGTAACAGACTTGATAGAAATCCATGTTCTTTGTTAAAGTTTGTTCTCTTTCCTCTGGATGTAGTTACAGACTCCACATATTTGGCGTCGGCTCCGAACATCCCAGACCTTTCTGTGGGCCGCCATATCTGCCACCAATATGATGAAAGATATATTATGATGTGATCTGCAACATTTGATACACTTTCAAGAACTGTGCTAATGCGATCTACAACATTTGATACACTTTCCAGACCTGTGTTGCTGGAAGAAGTCATGTACTTCAACAGAAGAACATTTTGCAACTGGCTTGGACGTTCCTTCCAATTTACTGTAATAAAACAAAGAAGTTCAACATACAAATCTTTAGACAATCTTTTCAACGAATCAGATGATCGAATAAAGGGAGAATAACAGTCACAACATACTTGAAATTTTTTTCTGTCCCATAGTTTATGTCACATAAAACGACTCCCTCGACTTTGAATTGGGCCTGAATCGCATTTCTAAGTTGTCTCGGATGTCAATGGTCAGGAACATTACAAGGAAAGCACCTTAAACCCCAAGTTTTTTATGCCAAAGGGAAACTAATACTTAACAAAGAATGGAATGTTAAATAACCAGCCAATGCGAGCAACCCATATTTAAAAGAGACAAGCTATTCAAAAAACTAGGATAGATCTAGTTGGCAACACCAATTAAGTCCAAGACTCGAAATTGATGTTCAACTCGTTTTTTGGGAATAAAGGATTTGATCGTCAAGAAAACTGTCAACAAGCTTCATCACTGTACATATTTTTTATTGGTCAGCAACAGGCCAAATCGCAATCATTATGGCAAATAATCCCAGCTATATTTTGTGACCCATCTTATTTGAATATAGAATATTTGCAGTTTTTTTATGGTGTTTTCCAATCTCTAGTATTGTTTTTCATTTTATTTTGTACATTTTTTTCCCTGTGTGTCGTTAAACATGGACGACAAACTTTTCTTTATGTTGCCTAGTACTTCAATTTAAACAAAGACTATTATGTTCGTTGCTTACATTTTACATGGAACAATAATTTGTCATAGGCCATACTTATGTGGCGTCGACCCTATACTTAAGAAAGAAATTGGAGGACTCGTCCTGCTTTCATTCTTTCGGTCCCCCAAACAGAATGAATTAATGAGTTACAACAAGGCAACTCAAGTGTTGACGTCATGTTCCTGTTCAATATATTGCATATATTGCAGCTTCTTCTATTTCATAATATACGTGCATATATACTAATATGAGTACTATTGGAATAAATATAAAAATTTCCTCTTAGCCAATTATCTAGCCACCGGGTCTCGGGTTTGCGGTATTCAACAACTATGTTGTTTGTTCTGTCATATACATCTTGCAACCAAAGAGCTTCTGTGATATGCAATTTATTCTTTAACTAATTATAACTCACCTTCTGGCCACCAGGCCCCGGGTTTGCGATATCCAACAACTATGTCACATGTTCTGTCATATACATCTTGCAGCCAAAGAACTTCTGTGATCTGCAACTTATGCTTTAACTAGTGATAACTCACCAGCGGTTCGAAACAACTATGTCCCATGTTTCTTCATATACATTTTGCAGCCAAAGAACTTCTGTGATCTGCAATTTATGCTTTAACTAATTATAACTCACCAGAGGTTCGAAAAGATTGGCATTAATAAAGGAACAATCAATTTTCTTCTCTGAGTTACTTAGCCCTTTTCCCCTTTTTTTCTTGCCGTCTATTATCGCTTTCTGGTTATATAGTTAATCGCATTTCTATCATCGCGAGTTCCATGGTTGGCCGACTGACATATCTTTATCTCCATATATATCCTCACATGATGAATCCGACCAACCATTGTTCATTTCCATACTTAGCCAATCTTATGACCGTGGTTGTCGAGTTGGTGCTTTCGAACTCTGTTGCTTCTTCTTGCGCTATATACATCTTGTAGTCAAAACTTTCGTGGCTTCAACGAAATTTGCGAACCGAAGAGCATCCTGCAAATTGGGAGATGATTTGCATTTGAAACAAAAATAATCCATGACTATATATTAGTATGAATACTATTCAAATAAATATCAAAACTTTCGCCATTAATTCATATTAGTATGAATATTATTGAAATAAATATCAAAACTTTCGCTTGGCCAATACTTAGCCAATTATCTGGCCACCATGCCCCAGGTTTGCGGTATCCAATACCTATGTCCCATGTTCTGTCATATACATCTTACAGCCAAAGAAATTTTGTGGTCTGCAGTTTATGCTTTTACTAGTGAGAACCCAGAAGGGGTTCTAAAACATTTTCATTAATAAACGGAAAAAATGGATTTCCACTGTCAGATACTTAGCCCTTTTCCCTTTTTTTTTCCCATCCATTATCTCTTTTTGGTTATATACTTAGTCATCTTAATATGATCGCAGGTTACAGGATTGATAGGCTGACATATCTTCATCTCCATGTATATCCTGACATGACGAATCCGACCAACCACTGTTCATTTCCATACTTAGTCAATTTTATGGTCGTGGTTGCCATGTTGGTGCATACGAACTCACCTTTCCTTCTTTCCGTCTGTTATCACTTTCTGGATATATACTTAGTCGTCTTTCTATGATGTCCGGTTCCAGGGTTGGCGGGATGACATGTCTTCATATCCATCTATATCCTCACATGACGAATCCAACCGACCGATGTTCCTTTCTATACTTAGCCAATTTTATGGTTGCGGTTGGCAGGTTGGCGCTTACAAACTTGGCTATTTATTGTTCTGTGATATACATATTACACTCAAAACATTTGTGATCTACAATTCCACCGCACGTTCCTTGTATACATTAATTTCGTTCAAATTATTTGTCGTTGCCTCCCATCCCCACCAACTTCGCATCCTTCCTGATATACATTAATTGTTCTCTTACTAGTGACAATTGGACACATTGGTATGAAAGAATTGGCACCCGCTCCTCCACCATATACAAATTGACTATCGGACTTCGACATTGTCCCCTCTTTCGTGTTACACATTATGCATTCAAATGTCCTGAGCTATACAATTTGGCCATCTGGGCCTTGCATCTTCTGGAAAAACCTTTTCACCCTATTTTGGATCCTCGCGTTGTCGGGTTCACAAAAACTCCAACTCCTAGTCATTGTTTCTTGTTCTGCCCATCCTCCTACTTTTTTCCAGATATGCAACACCAAAGGTTTAATACTAAAATGACATCATACAATAACCGTAAAAATCGTCATTAATAAGAAAAAGTCTCGACAACCAACCATCCCTACAGAATTTGTCCAGAAACATGCAAAGAAGATCTTTCCAGGTAATGGCAAAGCTATTAAAAATTTCAATATATTAGCGAAATCAAGTCTCGACCAGTGTTTTCGTGTTCCATACTTGCACAATTTTTCAATTGCGGGTTCCCGGATTGACAACCTCAAAATTTTGTTTCGAATTTTCCGTGAGCCGCAAACAACGCCCAAAGTTCTGCAATATAAAATTTGTCTGCATGAATGTATAAAAACTCTTAATTCACCTC
>SNQJ01S0015201.1:10772-22397 GCA_010110895.2 Picea sitchensis
TCAATATTTTTATGGAACATTTTGAAGCTTTAGCTTTAAAAAGATTTCTTTTGAAGCTTAAATGTTGGTTTTGGTTTGTTGATGATACCTTTGTCATTTGGCCTTATGGCCATCCCTCTTTGTCCTATTTCTTAAGCCATCTTTACAACATTTCTCCCCATATCAAATTTACTATGGAAATCCAAAATGAAAACTATGTTCCCTTTCTATATGCTCTCATTATGTGTCTTCTCAATGGCACCCTTACCCACCGGGTTTATAGGAAAAATACTCAAACCAACTGATACCTTCATGCCTATTCTCACCATCACCTTGCTAAAAAATATATCATTCTAAAAACTCTCATGACTCGATCCATTTGAATATCAACTCCTCAATTCCTTGAGAAAGAAAAATACCACCTTACTAAGGCCCTTGTAGCCAATGGTTATTCGATCACTCAAACCAATGAGGCGTTTTGCTCAACCCACCATTCTAAATCTAAAACTCTCCTCATCTTCTCCACCCTTAACTTTCATTTCTCTTCCCTATATCCAGGGTACTAGAGATCATATTTCTAAGATTTTGGCAAAAAAAAGTATCAAAACCCTTTTTAAACCCTATAAAACCCTTAAACAATTATTTATAATAGCTAAGGATAAATTTGACCCCTTGCTTGGCCAATGAGTTTACAAAATTCCTTACACTTGTNATCATATTTCTAAGATTTTGGCAAAAAAAAGTATCAAAACCCTTTTTAAACCCTATAAAACCCTTAAACAATTATTTATAATAGCTAAGGATAAATTTGACCCCTTGCTTGGCCAATGAGTTTACAAAATTCCTTACACTTGTGGCAAATCATACATTGACCAAACTAGTTGATCCTTCAAAACCAGTTTCAAAGAACATATAGTTTACACTTTCCACAACATATAGTTGACACTTTCGTATCTCCAAATCAGTGATCCCCTCATCACTCACACAAATCTAATAATCTCATTTACTTTGGCCAAACCAAAATTCATCTTGATAACTTTAATTGGTTGTTAAGCTTTTTCTTTATTTTTTGATATCTTGATTTTAATTTTTATGTGTCTTTTATTCTTGATCTCTAAAGTTCTTTCCTTTTTACCCTTTTTCTCCCTTTTTTTTTTTTGAACTTGACTACTTTTCTTCTTTAAAAATTTATAATTTTATTAAATTATATTTCCTTTATTTTGTTCTTTATTTTTAATTTTCTATTAACAATATATATTTTTTAAATTATTTTAATCAATTTTTATAATGACTTCATTCTTCACTTTGATTTACCATTTTTTTTCTTTAGTAATTTTCAAATTTATTTTGTTTTTTATTTTTAATTTTCTATTAACAATATTGTTTTTTTTAATTATTTTAATCAATTTTCATAATGACTTCATTCTTAGTCTGATTTACCATTTTTTTTCTTGAGTAATTTTCAAATTTATTAATTAATGTAATAGGTTTTTTTTTAAATTATTTTAATCAATTTTTACAATAACTTTTATATATTTATCATTTATAATAAAATAATCAATATATACCTAAATACTAAAATTTAGGTATAAATATTCTACATTAAAATTTATATATAATTTTATGTAAATTTATTTATTTTATGTAAATTTTTTCTTTCAAATTTATCATAAATTTTATTAGAATTTGAAAATTATAGCTTCACTTAATTGATAGGAAATTTAATCATAGAACTTTGTCATAAAATATTTTAACTTATTTTAAAGTGAAATTTTACTTAATTAAAAAATAAAAAAAATAAATTTATCTACATATTAATTCTCATATATATATATTTTATGATTGGATTATTTTGATGGTGCTTTTCTGGAGTTATTAGGTAGTTGTGGAGTTTTTCTTCTCATCACCTTTTCGATTTAAAACTTGGAGTTAGGATCTACACCAATAACTAGGAAGAATTGTTAAGACTTAGAGAACTTTTAAATTTTGCATGGGAGGTGATTCTAAACTAGTAGTGGATTGGTTCAAAGGGAGCCCACAATTGCTTATTTTAGCTTTGTTACCATGGCAACAAGGGATTAGAAAGTTACATGAAGCAAATGACTTTGTTACTATATAATGTTTATTGGGAATTCAATCATAAGGTTGATGCATTTTCCAAGGAGGTGGTTGCTTTATATGAAGGGTTGTTGGTTTGCGAATCATTTTGAGGAGAGAAGGCTTTCCCAGAAGTACAATACCCTCTTTTATGAATACTATTTGGCAAGCTCAATTTTGATGCGGAGGAAAATCCTGAAATGACCTTAGTACTTTTTTGTTTTAATAGACAATACTTCATTTCCGAACAGTTTCCTTGATGTGTTGTTGTGTTGTTAGCTCTTTTGTTTAGCCTGGAATAGCTGCTAAAGAATAGATGTAATTTGTCTTATTGTTTGAAAGGCTCATAGATCGATCTAGAACATATAGTTCCCGTTTTGAAGATATTAAACCTATTCTATATATATATTTTGATTTCTTTTATGAATTAAAAAATTATATAACTATTAGAGTATTTAATTATTATATAGCTTTTTTCTATGGAAAAAATATGTATTCAAATATATATTCATTTCAATAATTTTTATGTTTTTAAAATTGTCTTTATACTTTATAATATGGATACGCATGTATATTACAATGAAAATACACTTTTTCACAAATTTTCAGAAAAGTGTGTAGGAGTACAAATCTCTTCTATATTTTGGTATCCTATAATAGTTTAAGTTTTCAAAACCATAGGTTTAACATTTAAGAATATTTTAATTTTTAAGTGAGTTAATAAGTACACAAATTCAATTTTATTTTTTTTAAGTTTTCAAAACCATAGGTTTGATATTTAAGAATATTTTAATTTTTAAGTGAGTTAATAAGTATACAAATTCAATTTTTTTTTTTAAATTTAAAAGGTTTAATTTTATGTAATTATAAATAGTGAATTTTGTTTTTTAGAATAATTTAATTTGAGAATAAATTAATAAGTAGAAAAAATTCTTTTTTTTTTTGGTAAATCTTAGAATAGTTTTAGTTTTTATAACTATAAATAGTAGGGGTTGACATTTTAGAATAGTTTAATTTGACACTGAGTTAATATAAATTCAACTTTTTTTGTAAGCTTATTTTTTGTAGTAATTTTCCATGGGAAAAATTCCCATTAATTAGGGATGGTAGGTGTGGGATGGCAGGTGTGGTAGATGTGGTAGATGAGGTTTCAGGACTGTTACAAAAAATTAGGCTGAGACATATGCATATGCTCTCCTTAAGGGATTACTTTCTACACATGTGGCTAGATTATGAACCTTGATGCTTGTTGGTGACTCAAACATAATTATAAACCTCATGAAGACTGAGAAAACCCCCTCTAATAGTAGGCTAGCTTACCTCATTTCGAGGATGAAAAAAAGAGACCCTTCGATTCAAGGATGTCACTTTTTTCCAAGTGCCGAGGGCTCTAATTCATTAAGCGAACTCCCTAGCAAGCGTGGCCTCAAAATTGAGAAAAGGAAATATGGAAAAAAAAATGGGGGTATTTCTTTCCATCCAATTCCCCAATATTTATCCAAAGTCATTTATGCACGTGGCACATACCAAGCTTATCAATTAATATATGTCAAAGAATACAAGGAATCATAGTATAATAAAAAAGGGGCAAGATGTAAAGCACACCACCACTATGCAATCCTTTCACATGCTTGACTTAATGTTCAGTCGCCATTTTGAAACACACAACAATTTGAAATAGGGGAAAGGTGGGATAATGGTTCTGCTTGCAAGTTTGGTGCTTGGAATGGGATTCTGGTAGTGGATGACTCTGGTTCAATTGAAATCTCAAGTAATCCCTCCCTTCAAACAATTCCTTGGCATTTTATTAGTGTGTTTAGCCAAGTTCCTAGTGAATTCTTCCTCGACCTAGTGCTTTGTCTTCGAGTTTGTTTGGATTTTGGTGTTGATTTGAAGTGCTTGTGTTGATTTGAAACCCCTACACCATGGCTTGGGTTTCAAGGGCCTTTTATTTCTATCTTTCTTGGGATATCTCTTGTGAGTGGAGGCTTTACACCCTAATCTCTGGGAACTATTTTATTTTAAAAAGGGGAATTTGGGTGCTTTCCTGTGGCCTCTCTATACTCTTGTGTGAGTAGTGTTATCTCAAGGCTGCTATTTATTTTRCCTCTTGGGGTAAAATCGTAGTCTACTTTACTATGCTTACCAATTGAGAAAGATTGGTTTGGTCCTTTGAAATTTCTCCTTTGGGTGCTTATTGTTAGGAAATATACTTGTGCGCTATACCTAATAGAACATAGGATTTTTTTTTAATTAGGATAGAAAATAAATGARAAAGAAATCACACAATACACCAATATTTTACCCTAGAAACCCAAACATGAAAACCAACATCTCTTGAGTGTCTTGCTCCCTTGTTGTCTTATTCATTTAGAATCAAAGGTTTCATGTCTAACCTTGGTATACACCTAAGATACAATCGACGTCATACCCTCTTGCTTATACAAAAACAACCCTCCAGCCAATTCGACTTACATCTACATGACCAACAACCTTCTGCTAAAGATAAGCAAGAAGATCAACTACAACATTCTAACGATTAGATTCTATAGTATTACATCACAGATTATTTATATTCTTTACAATAGGAAAAACCCTAAATAAAGGCGCCAAAAAATGGCTACATATCCACATATATCATTAGCTACAAATCTTGTGAATCTCAAGATTCTGTTATAGTCAACTACCATTGGGATTACCAAACAACTACCGGTCGAACTCCATTCTATCTTCAATCGATTGTCACATGACCTCCTTTCGACCTCTTGTTGGTTGACCTATTTGACTTGTTATTGATCACTTTGAATTCGACTTCTATCAGTTGATCACTTCGACCTTCAACTTTCATCCCCAGTCGATCCACCTCGACTTGAGTTTCACTGCAAAGAATATAACAACCCTATAGAATCTAATACATTTCTCCTCCTCGGTGATTTTGATATCTACAGACTATAATCAATTTATTATAGTATTGAACACATTCAAATGCCCAGTTACCAAACTACCATCACTCATCCTCTTCTTTCTAAGGAATAACTTAATTATTAGGGATTTCGATTGGTACAAGATCCCCAACTTGTCCCATGGTTTCTTGGCCGAGTCTTCACCTGAGACATTCAACAACATCGAATTTGCAAGACATAGTCAAATCATACTCCTTACCCTTCTTTTGAGTTTCTTTCGTTCTTCTCTCGACATACTTTCCAGAATGGTACTTGGATAGTATATTGCCCATTGTTCTTGATATACAAGGAGATATTCAATTTTAAGCTTCCAAAGCTCAAAATTATGGCCATTGAATTTTTCGATCTCTCTTCTTGAGCTACTTGACATTCTTTTAAGCACAACTTTAAAGATCTCTGACTTACAACTCTTACTAGACCTAAGGTTTAGATAAGATCCAAGATTTTCAAACCAAGCTCTGATACCACATGTTAGGAAATATACCTCCATGATAAACCTAATATGATAGAGGAAGATAGATTTAAGCTAGAAAATAAATGACAAAGCAATCACACAGTACACATAGATTTTAGCCTGGAAACCCAAAAGGGGAAACCAACATTCCTTGAGTGTCTTTCTCTCTTGTTGTCTTATTCATTCAGAATAAAAGGTTACATGTCTAGCCTTGGTCTACACCTAAGAAAAAATCGACATCATACCCTCTTGCTTATACAAGAACAACCCTGCAACCAATTCGACTTATATCTACACGACCAACAACCTTATGTTAAAGATAAGCATGAAGATCAACTACAACATTCTAATTATTAGTTTCTATAGTATTATATCATGCCTTATTTATAGTGTTTACAGTAGGAAAAAACCTAAAGAAAGACGCCCAAAAACGATTACAGATCCACACAAATAATTGGTTACAAATCCTGCAAATCTCGCGATTCTATTATAGTCGACTACCAGTCGGATTACCAGTCGAACTCCATTTGGTCTTCAATCAGTTGTCACACGACCTCTTGTCAACTGACCTCTTCGACTTGTTGTCGATCACTTCGACTTTGAGTTTTCCTTGTTGATCACTTCGACCTTCGAATTTCACCCCCAATCGATCCACCTCGACTAATCTTTCACTGCAAATAATATAATAACCCAACACTTATTTATTTTATGCATGGACCACTCCGGAATTTTCTAGTTATGGATTATAAGGAAATATATGAATTGCATAGATTTCTTCAAAGGCATGAGGATTTTATAAACAACAACATGACCTCTATCTTTTCAGTGACCACCAAGGTTCATGAAAATGAAAATAATTGTATATTTCAAAATGTAGTAGTTATGGACACTCTTGTGTTGTAATTTTCCTATTTTTAGTCCCCATGAATTATAATGTAATTATATAAATGTGAATTAGTTTGGTGAGCCAATGTGTTAGGGTGAAGAGCCAGTATTGATTTAATGTGGCCAGGGGACCAATTGTATACTATGTGCATTGAAATAATTAATAAAAGTAATAATAGCTATCTGCGATACGAGAGGGACGAAGATGATGGGAGGGATATGATTCCACAAAAGAGAGGGGTCCAAGGGGGAAATATTCATGGGTATTAATCCAACCCACATTCCTAAATTATTATCATTGTGTATAGCCTTCTATTTGTTGTTGAGTGTTTCAAAATCCAATCATTTAACTAATGTAAGAGGGTAGGTGTGAGGAGTCACATCCCATAGTTATTGGGGAGCATGGGATGAAGTACAATACTATTTAGGAAGAGTGAGAGTCAAACAAGCAAGAGAGTAGAAGGTAAATTCATATGCAAAATGGGGACAATTTGTTTTGGCATATTTTGGGTAGCAAGAGAGGAGCTGAGTACTAGGAAGAACACCATCCATGTTGTGCTTGAAGTCAACCATTATTGGGATGTGGTTATGTTGGAAAAGAGGCATGTGTTCCTGCAAAACATGTTGTAAGCATGTAGTGCATTTTCCTATTGAGGAAACGACTCAAGAGCCTTGTGAAGGTTGTTGTGATAAATCCTGAAGCAACTGAGAGTTCCTAGAGTCTCCAACAAAGATATTCCTAGACAACTGAGTGCACTAGAGGCCTTGATAAATTGATGGTACAACTCGAGGGACTACGAGTAGTGAAGGAGGTACATTCCTTGAGTAGTGCAAGTTGTGGGGAAGTTAGAGCTGGTGGATTGGAACTGCTTTAGAAGTAGAACCCGAGTTTGGGGGTTGCTGTGTGTGGAGAGTGGATAGCTAGAGGGTCGGATCTACATGTGGAATCATAACCTCAGCTCAGGGATGACCTATTATTGAGAGAGAATGAACATCAATGATTATGACTAAGAGGTTCAACCTTCATATGCAATCGGTTGGCTATTTATTAACATATAAGTTCTTTGTTATGTTCTTATGTTTATTTCGTCATGAAAATGGCCATATGAATGCTACGTGGTTGTTGGTTTTCTTGAACAATTGCATTCATGTTTTAATATATGTTGTTAGATGCATTTATAACTATTGTATAAGTCAATTGGTTAAATATATGGGTGATCAATAGCTGGTAAGCTACATGAAATTAATTAAGTAGAAAATCTTAATTTTAATGTTTTTCCGCACATAAGGGGCCTCAGTTGGGCTAGGGTATGTTACATTATGGTATCAGAGCTTATAGTTCAAACACTGGGCTTGCATGGGCCAAAACCAATGCAAATTTGGGAAAATTTGTTGTTACAAATTTTAGTCTATACAAATTTGGGAAAAATGGATGAAAAATCAGAGTAAAATCCCCAAATTTGTGAGCAATATTATATTGGATTTTCCTTGTAGTCATCAGAGAGAGGTTTAAGGGTGTAATATGTAGGCTGCAGACCTAAATTCGTCCTGAAAGGTCGAAAATCGTGTTTTAATGGTTGTTGTAAAATTGAGTGTGAATCCTAATGGATCAACGACTGAGATCGTGTTTGATTTCAAAATAAATGACCCGGATTCATTGAAATAAGTTTAACAACTTATAAGGTTTTCAGAGTTAGCAAGTTCGAGTAGATTAATAACTGAGATTCATTGTTGGAAGTTGGGAAAAGGAGACAAATCAACGGTCTGGATTCATTTTTGGTTGATGGGAAATTGGAGTTGATCGATGATCATGATTTCTTTTGGAGATTGGAAAAATAGAGAGAATCAATGATCGAGACACATCTACATGTTGAAATTACTAAGACAACTGAGAGGTGGGGGGGGCGTGAATCAGTTGTTATTGTTCTTAAACAATTTTAAGTCTATTAAAACATTCTTAATCTTTCTTCAAGTGATCATCAATATTATACAACATATGTACAACATAAATAATGAGCATCAGTCACACATAAGATATACACAGAGACAAATTTTCACGAGAAAATCCATAAAGGGAGAAAACCTCTTCTTCTTCGAAATGATAGGCAGTCTTTTAAGTTCTGTACATCATCTATAATTGAGCACCAACTCAATGTGAGGCTACTACTTTTGTTTTACAAGATCCAACTTGTTTGAGAGCACTAGCTCTCTGATTTCTCTAGCACCCACTACAAGGAAGCACCAACTCCCTGAGTGTTCCAGCACCGACTGGATGGAAGCACCTACTTCCACTTATACAAGCACCAACTTGTTTGAGAGAACCAACTCTCTAGTTTCTCTAGCACCCACTAGACGGAAGCACCAACTCCCTGAGTGTTCCAACACCAACTGGATGGAAGCACCAACTTCTAGTTACACAAGCTCCAACCTGTATAACAGAGAACACTTGATCTCCCTTGCACCACCCTGCCACCCTGGTTTCTCTGGATGCAACCAGATGGAAGCTACAACTCCCTGTGTTCAAGCACCCACTTGAACCTCTGAGGACAACAGTCCTCCCTAGCACCTCCCTACCACCCTGAAATATAAATAAATGATTGAATAACCAACAACACAGATAAATCAAATCTTACCACTTCTTCACTATTCTGCAATTCTTCTCTGCTACACTATTCTTCTGCTCTGTTCATATTTGGCTTGACTTACTGTCTCTGTCTATATGTTCTTTCTCTGTCCTTCTCATGCTCTTTGATATGTGCACATTATTCTCTCTTCACCTTTTCTCTTCTGTTCATCTTTTGTTCCTTATCTCTGATCTTTCTTTACACTACGCATGTTGTAGTTTTTCCTTTCTATAGTTCAACTCATTTTTCAGTCAAAACAAACAACATTACACATTCGTCTCATATCTCCTTTTATTCACACACGCATCAGCAACTGAATCGCCAACCGTCCAAGAACCATGATTATGTTCTGTTAACTGAATTGTAACTGAACAGTTAATCATGAAGAGAAGCAATAACCCTTCGATGCTATTCATGATTAACCTGCACCGTTGGATTATAAATGATGGGTCTCACGCTTACTCCATATGCCCACTCTTTGTGACCATGGGCCTAATCAAAATGCCTTTCACATTTCGGCATTTCAGAAATTCTTGTGATGAGATATCTTAACGCTCCATGTTGCGATCCCCGAAACTCCAAAAAAGGAGCTTAGCTGGACTAGCTTCGATCATTTCGAAATTTTGCATTTCGGCATTTCGTGATTTTGCATGTTGCGAATTCCTATTGCGAGGCATCTCGATTCTCCAAGTCGCGATCTATGAAATGGAGTTTAGTTGTTAGCGCCTTTCGCAATTTCGCATTTCGTCATTTCACGATTTCGCATGTCACACATTCCTGTTGTGAGGCATCTCGACTCTCCAAGTCGCAATCTCCAAAATGGAGTTTAGATGTTAGCACCTTTCATGATTTCGCATTTTGGCATTTTGCGATTTCTCATATCGCGAGTTCGAGAGGTTAGGGAACCCCGTTCCTTTGACTTTCCAGTCAGTGAAATGACGATATTTCGCCACATGTCCTATGGACCCAACGATCCAGATCTTATTGTGATTTTGAAACTTCACGGACCTTCATCGTGTCTGATCAATGGTCTAGATCAATCCTTGATCCGACGGCTAGGATTATTTTGCGATTTCGCATATCGCGAGTTAGAGTGGTTAGAGCACTCCTTCCTTTGACCTTTCAGTCAGCGAAATGCCAATCTTTCACCATGTGTCCTCTGGCTTCAATGACCATGATCATTTCACAAATTCACGAGCCTTCATTGTGCCTAATTCGGGATTTCGACGTTTCACATTTCGCAACTTCGGGATTCCTGTGATGAAGAGTCTCGACTCTTGACTCCTCCAACACCCGGTATCCAAAATTTCGAAACGTCGTGGTTTCGCGGGATTTCGATGTTTCACATTTCACAACTTTGGGACTCTTGTGATGAAGAGTCTCAACTCTTGACTCCTCCAACTCCTGGTATCCAGAACTCCGAAATGGAGTCTTTGTTGATGTGCCTGTTTCGGGATTTCGACGTTTCTCATTTTGCAATTTTGAGAGGTTAGGGCTCCTCCTTTCTGGATTCAGATCTGATGGTCATCGAGAATTTTGAATGGGATCCAATGATCACTATTGCTCTTCACTGTTGAACTTGCCATTGCCATGCTATTATCTCTACGCCGCTGATCGTGATCTTTGCCATCAATGACAAACATGCATAATCTGCGTTTGTCTGAAAACATGCCAACAATTTCCCCCTTTGGCATTGATGGCAACCCCTTGAAGAATGTCCAACTATACCACTGTAGCATCCTTGAAATTACCACACTTTCTCCCCCTTTGACATCAATGTCAAAGAAGAAACACACTCCCCCTGAGCTGTTGCAGTACATACTCCCCCTGTCAACTATGAGCAACTTAGAAATACAACATATATTCTATAAGTACTCCCTCTGACCAGGTGAACAGATTAGATGAAATAAGTTATAACCCCCAACTTTTGACGAAGATATCCAAAAGGGGTCGCTGCTAATGATTTAGTAAAGATATCAACTATTTGTTCTGTGGAAGGGATATAATTCAGCTGAACAAATCTGTTTGTGACTTGTTCTCTGAGAAAATGGTATTTTATTGGGATATGCTTAGTCTTGGAATGAAGAACGGGATTCTTGGAGACACTAATGACACTAGTGTTATCATAGTGAATTGTAATCGGATCAGTATAATTTACCTTCAAATCTGTAAGAGTTTGAATCATCCATAAAATATGAGTGCAACAAGTAGCAGTGGTAATGTACTCTGCCCCTGTAGTTGATAAGGAAATAGATCCCTGCTTCTTACTAATCCATGCTACCAACGAGTCACCCAGGAAGAATGCACCTCCACTGGTGCTCTTTCTCTCATCCACACAATTTGCCCAATCTGCATCTGAATAAGCAGTTGACTGAAAATTCTGATTTCTTGGATACCACAGACCATAAGTCATTATTCCCTTCAAGTATTTGAATATCCTTGTGACAACTACCAAATGAATTTGTTTAGGAGCAGACTGATAACGACCTACCATTCCAACAGCTTGCATTATATCAGGACAGGATGTTGTGATGTACAAAAGACTGCCTATCATTGATCGGTATGTCTTTTGATCAACATCCAGTGAAATATCATCTTTACTGAGCTTGCAACCAACCAGCAT
>SNQJ01S0015201.1:24050-42935 GCA_010110895.2 Picea sitchensis
TGTTCAAATTTCAATCTGTATGTTTGAAGTTTGGCATCTTTTACTTTCTCATTTCCTTCATAATTGCTAATAAGTTTATCCCACATTGCTTTGGCAGTTTCAAGATGCATCACCTTTACAAACTCATCTTCAGCAAGTCCATTCAAAATAACATTCATTCCCTTGGCATTAAAACTAAACTCTAACTTATCATCCTTGGAGGCTAGCACAACATGATTTGTATATCCAGTCTCTACTACATCCCAAACATCAGGACCTAAGGCCATTAAGTATGTTCTCATTCTAATCTTCCAGAAGGCAAAATTTGTTCCATCAAACAGAGGTAGATTAGTGGCTGAATTCCCTTCATGACTTGTCATGTTTAATCTTACAGATCTACCTTTAAATAAAAGGAACCCGCTTTGATACCAATTGTTGAAATTACTAAGACAACTGAGAGGGGGGGAGTGAATCAGTTGTTATTGTGCTTAAACAATTTTAAGTCTACTAAAACATTCTTAATCTTTCTTCAAGTGATCATCAATATTATACAACATATGGACAACATAAATAATGAGCATCAGTCACACATAAGATATACACAGACAGATTTTCACGAGGAAGCCCATAAAGGGAGAAAACCTCTTCTTCTTCGAAATGATAGGCAATCTTTTAAGTTCTGTACATCATCTATAATTGAGAACCAACTCAATGTGAGGATACTACCTCTGTTTTACAAGCTCCAACTTGTTTGAGAGCACCAACTCTCTGGTTTCTCTAGCACCCACTACAAGGAATCACCAACTCCCTGAGTGTTCCAACACCGACTGGATGGAAGCACCTACTTCCACTTATACAAGCACCAACTTGTTTGAGAGCACCAACTCTCTCATTTCTATAGAACCCACTAGAAGGAAGCACCAACTCCCTGAGTGTTCCAACATCAACTGGATGGAAGCACCAACTTCCAGTAACACAGGTTCCAACCTGTATAACAGAGAACACTTGTTCTCCCTTGCACTACCTTGCCACCCTGTTTTCTCTCGCTGCAACTAGATGGAAGCTACAACTCCCTGTGTTCAAGCACCCACTTGAACCTCTGAGGAAAATAGTCCTCCCTAGCACCTCCCTACCACCCTGAAATATAAATAAATGATTGAATAACCAACAACACAGATAAATCAAATCTTACCACTTCTTCATTGTTCTGCAATTCTTCTCTGCTACACTATTCTTGTTCTTTGTTCATATTTGGCTTGAATTGTTGTCTTTGTCTATCTATTCTTTCTCTGTCCTTCTCATGCTCTTTGATATGTGCACATTCTTCTCTCTTCACCTTTTCTCTTCTGTTCAACTTCTATTCCTTATCTCTGAGCTTTCTTTACACTGTGCATGTTGTAGTTTTACCTTTCTACAGTTCAACTCATTTTTCAGTCAGAACATCCAACATTACATAGTTGTCTCATATCTCCTTTTATTCACACATCCCTCAGCAAATGAATTGCCAACCGTCCAAGAACCATGATTCCGTTCTACTAACTGAATCGTAATTGAACAATTAATCATGAAGAGAAAAAATAACCCTTCGATCATATTCCTGATTAACCTGCATCGTTGGATTATAAATGATGGGTCTCACACTTACTCCATATGCCCACTGGCTGTGACCACGGGCCTAATCAAAATACCTTTCGCATTTCGGCATTTCATCAATTCTTGTGATGAGATATCTTGACGCTCCATGTCGCGATCCCCGAAACTCCGAAAAAGGAGCTTAGTTGGACTAGCTTCGATCATTTTCGGCATTTCGCATTTCGACATTTCGTGATTTCGCATGTCACGAATTCCTGTTGCGAGGCATCTCGAATCTCCAAGTTGCGATCTCTGAAATGGATTTTAGTTGTTAGCTACTTTCGCAATTTCGCATTTCAGCATTTCACGATTTTGCATGTCACGAATTCTTGTTGCGAGGCATCTCGACTCTCCAAGTCGCGATCTCCAAAATGGAGTTTAGTTGTTAGCGCCTTTCACAATTTCGCATTTCGGCATTTCGCGATTTCGCATATCGCAAGTTCGGGTGGTTAGGGAACCTCATTCCTTTGACTTTCCAGTCAGTGAAATGACAATCTTTCGCCACGTGTCCTATGGACCCAATGGTCCAGATCTTATTATGATTTTGAAACTTCACGGGCCTTCGTCGTGTCTGATCAATCCTCGATCCGACAGCTAGGATTATTTCGTGATTTCGCATATTGCAAGTTAGAGAAGTTAGAGCACTCCTTCCTTTGACCTTTCAGACAGTGAAATGCCAATATTTCGCCATGTGTCCTCTATCTTCAACAGAAATGATCATTTCAGAAATTCATGAGCCTTCGTTGTGCCTGATTCGGGATTTCGGTGTTTCACATTTTGCAACTTCGAGACTCCTGCGATGAAGAGTCTCGACTCTTGACTCCTCCAACTCCCGGTATCCGAAACTCCAAAACGTCGTGGTTTCGCGGGATTTCGACATTTCGCATTTCGCAACTTCGTGACTCCTGTGATGAAGAGTCTCGACTATTGACTCCTCCAACTCCTGGTATCCAAAACTCTGAAATGGAGACTTTGTTGATGTGCTTGTTTCGGGATTTTGGCATTTCGCAATTTTGAGAGGTTAGGGCTCCTCCTTTCTGGATTCAAATATGACGGTCATTGGGAATTCTGAATGGGATCCAATGATCACTATTGCTCTTCATTGTTGAACTTTCCATTTCCATGCTATTATCGTTGTGCTGCTGATCGTGATCTTTGCCATCAATGAAAAACATGCATACTTTGCCTCTGTTTGAAAACATGCCAACATGACAGAGTTGGGTGAAGTTTGATGGATCAATGGTCAAGATCATTCGAGATGGAAGATCAATGACCCCAATTCATTTGAGTTTTGGTAAAAAAATTCTAAGTGTTGGAGTTGGCCAAGAGAATTCATCGATGGTCGATGGTCAGGTTGACTAAATTGGCGAAGTGTTTTCTTCATCAATGGAAATCATCGACGAATGACGGTCGGGTTGGCCAATTTGGTGAATTGTTTTGGTCGCCAACGAAATTTACTGATGACCGATGGTTGGGTCGACTATTTTAGCAAAGTATATCGATCGAGGAAGAGAAAAGGACAATCATCGATGGTTGATGGTGGGGAATTGATAGAATTGGTGAGGTGTCGGTGCATCCAAAAGAAGTTTCCAATGGTTGATGAAGAAAAGAGGAGGATGACGTGTCATGCCACATCAACATCCACATGTCATTCCATGTCGACCAAGTTGACACCTCAGCATGACATGTCATGCCACGTCAACATCCATGTGTCATACCACGTCAACATAGTTTCCATGTCAGTCAAGAAATGGCTAATGGCTAATGGTCGGGTAAACTGAATTAGGGAAGTATTTTCATATCCCAACAGAAATGGTCGATGGCCAATGATCGGTTCAATTGAGTTGGCAAAGTGTTTCATTCGTCTGAGAGGGATCACTGATGACCGATGGCTGATGGTCGGGTCAGTCATTTTAGCAATGTCTTTCAAGTCGATTTTCAAAGGAAATGGTTGACGACCGATGATTGGGTTGGCAGTTTTGGCAAAGTATTGCATGCGTCCAAAGGAAAACGTTGATCGTAGATGGAGCTCAATTCAATGGTCCAAATTGCTTTGAGATGTCGATCGATGGTGGAAATTGATCAACATGGTTTGGAAAGGATTAATGGATTGATGGTTAATGTTTCACCCGATTTGAGATCAATGGATCATATTTGAAGGTTGTTATAATAGTAAAACAATGATTTTTCTACATTTTTTGGGGGATTTTGAAGGTTATGAACTTGTAGGGCGATTTTGAATCCCTAAACGACGTTTCAAGGCAATCAAAATCCATGAGAAAAGAGTGTACCATTGGTACACTCTATATCTGTAGCTTAAATAAAATAACTTGGAGAGAGATTTCCAACAAGCTAATCCAAATGCAAAATAGAGCTTGTATGAGAAAATTATAGTTGAAACAATCAAGGGAAAATTTTAGCACCAATTTATTTCCAGAGGGAACAACTCCTTACTCGGGGGTTCATTTGGGGCACAAGACCAGTCTATGGAAATATAATGGACCATAGAAGACATTTATGGAGCTATATTTGGAATTTGGGTAAGTAAAAATGTGTAGGAAAAGAAAGAAGACAAATGTAGCATACATGACTAAAAATGTAAAATAATCAAAACTTTTGCGGGCCATAAATAATAGTATGGAGCTTGATTAAGGGTGAAATTGTGACATATTGTTCATAAGGTAGTAATGGGAATACCCAATTGATATTATATCAAAATACCAAAGGATTTGGTGTAGGGAAGCATGAATAGGGTTAACATTTCCAAGCCAGGAGAAAGTGTGAAGGGGAAAAGTTGTCATTTCCAGATTATTGCAGTTTTTGACCGGAGCATCAGTTTGAAAATTTGAAAGTTGATGTGAATTA
Source organism: Picea sitchensis (assembly GCA_010110895.2). Lineage (NCBI taxonomy): Eukaryota > Viridiplantae > Streptophyta > Pinopsida > Pinales > Pinaceae > Picea > Picea sitchensis. The sequence continues at coordinate 28,527 of SNQJ01S0015201.1, forward strand.
AGTGTTAGAATTATTATCTGTGTCTCTTATAAAAATTTCCTTGTTTGCCGAAAAATTTACCTCAATAAGTGGAAAAAGTTGGTGCTTGAGATTATTTTCACTGTGGAGAAAGGTGCACAAAAAAGGGTGAATTGACAATATTCAATTGCTTATAAATTTCTGCTCAGTTCTCAGAATTAAGTGAAAAGTAGTCAGTGGAAATCCGTTGGATAGAAGGATCCATATATCCACTAATAATTTAGTTTTGAGCCAAAAACATTTCAAGGAATCATAAATAAGGTTACTGGTGAACTTGAAGGACACCATTGAGCATAATGGAAATTTCGGGAAGCCATGACTTTTGGCTTGTAAAGAAGATTGAAGTATGAATATGGTCATTGGAAAGGTAATAAAGAGGAAAATATGACATAATGTATAATCTATCTAGGGGAGCATTAGGTTCTCCATAAGTTGCAGAAAAAAAGAAGTGGAATTGGACTCCATGAACCATGTAACTACTCGATGTAAGGATTTTTCCAAATAATGTCAAAATTTGGAGAAACTTTCCCATATAATAGAGGTGAGTGCTAGAGGTGATTGTTGTGTAAGGAAAAGTGTATATTCTCATGAGAGTGCCTATGCATAAGTATAGAGGTCCATTTGAAGTGCAATATCTTGGAAAAATAAAAAGGGGTTGAGCTTATTAACACGACATTGATAATAAGAAGAGAAGCGCTCCAATGAAGAGTGTCGTGTGAATGGATTTCTAGAAAGATAATAAGATTCCAAAAATGAGGATTGCATGGGTATGATATGGATTAACCCTAGGGTCCATGGGATAGGGAAGCAGGTCAAGCTGGTATAGTTGGTTGAAGCATCAAAGAGATACAAAGATAAGTGCAGGGTTGCAGAGTAGGCGATGAAAGTTTGACAAAGGTCTAAGGAAGAGTAGGGGAAATACTAGTTTTCAACTGTTATAGAGTCTGAATGAATTGAAAAGGAAAATCAATAGAGGTTCTCACATAAAGTATGAATCCAATAGGTGAGAAATATCATCTACATGCACAAAGAGTTAAGGAGAACTCCATAGCCTTGAAGTTAGAAATGTAGTGAAGGCTACAAAGCTTGCTGCAAGAGAAGGAAAATGACATCATGAGATGAGGTGTGACTCATGGAGTGCATGAGTCATCTCTATATTCAAGCATAGGGATGCAGGAAGAAGGAATTTTTATATATGATCTAGAAAACTTTTTCTAAAAGTACCAAAAGGAAGAAAGCTACATCTATTATCACAGTGTGCAACAAAAACAAGGTACAAGTGCAAATGGAGGATGTGTAGAATTTCATTTGGACCAGAGTGGTATTAAATGGCCAAGTAGTTCTTCACAATGAATTACTCAATGAGGTAAAGAGCGGTATTTGAAATTGAGAAAATCCATGGATAGAAAAAGATATCGAAAAAGATATATTCAGAATGTTGAAATGCCAATCAATGATAATGGTATTTCAAGACCGGTTTGATCAAGGAAATGAGGAGTGGTTAATTAGATTGTAGTGTCAATATTCAACTAGAGTATTGCATGTTACAACACTATGGATATTGAGAGTTTTTAGCCAAATGTTGGGACACGATTCTCTGCACAAAGAAAACATTTGTGATATGGAAACCCTAGTGGATCTAGTGGCTGGAGATGCATAATGGCCAAGTGGGGCTTGGATAGAAGGTTTATAATAAGGGACCAGTAGTGCACAGTTGATCATAATGGAAATGCATATGGTAGCTAGGTTCTACATGAATTCAAGGATAACCATATACAACAACAACAAAATAAATAAATGAAGTTGAAATAAATATGCATTGAAGTGCATGATCCATACAATAAAGATAGAATGCATGTGCATGAAATAGGGATGAAATATTAAATGCTTAATGGACATTGATGTGCATTGGTGCATGTGGGCGTGGTTGAACATGCGTGTGGCATGTTTGTAGAATGTGATTAGTCTGTTGTTATATATGAAATAATTATGTTATGATATTTGAATAAAACTAATGATGGGTTGTGTGTCCGAGAAAAATATTTATAGCATGGCTAAAAATGATGATGATGTTGCTACTTATGGTAGCCATCCATATGAATACAAATGAGGATGGTGGGAATGTTGATAAATAGGTTGATAAAAGGAGCCCATGAAATTCTACCAAAATATCAATTTATCAGGTAGCATCAAGTAATGGATAAAAACCATGCAGGTATGCATTTGGGTTTCTTATGATGCATAAAATGATAAAGGGAATTGAGGTAATAATTCCCTCAGTTAAGTTCTCAATATTTGAATTGAATTAAATGTATGAGGCCTTGAGTATGCAAATATTTTTTACTGCTTGAATGCATCTATGAGAAATTTAATTGCATATTATGTTATATTAGTTATGGGATCATAACCAAGTCAAGTAAGGAGACATTACTCATGATGTATCAATGGATGCCATTGGATATGGCCATGTGTGAGGTCATAATGTGGTTGGAAATGGAAGGGATATAATTCCATATAAGTTTGTAATGGTCTCCCTTTGTATAACATATATTTGGACTGCAACCTCTTTGTTGACACATGAGAGAACTAAGGGAATTATATTCCTAGTATTGTGTATGGGTCAAAGAGGAAGGTATCCAAATGTTCGGGAAGGTGATTGGGGAAGAGTTGGATGATGAGTTGAGGTGTTGTCTAGACCTTCCAATCCACCATGGTGGAATACATGACATGGATATACGGTATTCCATAGTCAATACAAGAATGTATTGTGTAGATGTGGCCATGGGTATTGGCACATTGGTTTTATTTATTAATAAATTTTAATTGCACTATGAAAATATTTGTATGCTAGATAATACATGTGCAAGTAATGATGGTGTCATTCCATTTAATATGAACAATAGTTGTAAGTGATTGATTTTTAGAGTAACATAATTTTGAGATTACTTCATGGATTGAATGCAAATGTTGTAGTGAAATGATATTGTGCATGAGATACTATCAACTTGTTTTGTTGCAAGAAAGTTGAGTGGTATAGGATATGGAAATGATGTAATCCCATAAGAAATACTGATATCTACAAATGCAAGAGAAAAACATAATGAGCAGAAATCTCATGTGTGGTGAATTTTATTTTCCTGTATAAACATATTTGAGAAATTAATAATTGAAAATTGTTATGACATGCTAACAATTTGTTTGGTTTCATGGAAATTGAGAAAAATGTAGGGAGAATGGTCTTGGATATGGCAGAGATTTTATCCCATAAGGAAGAATGATATATACAACTACAAGATCCAAAGATAATGAACATAAAAATCATGCTTGGGAAATTATGTTTTTCTTGTATAAAACATATTTGGAAATTGATAATTGAAAATTGTATGATGTCTCATATTGATTGTATGCATATGATGCAAATGGAATGATTGCCATAGGTTACATATTTCTAATGGAAGTCTAACATTGAGTTGGCATTCATCTATGTAAGAACACCTTGGAAAATGATGGATTGTCTGAGGAACTGTGTAAAAGTGAAAGGGATTCATGAACATAGAAGGTGGGTGAAACAAGAAGAAACAAGTTTTTAGGATTGCAAAAGAACCAAGTTGTCAATCCTGAAGAGTGAACTCTAGTGCGAGTTGCACTGTTGAAGAACCTGGTTGTCAGGATTGAAAGTGAACTCTAGTGTGAGTTGCACTATCAAAGAACCAGGTTATAGGGATTGAAGAGTGATCTCTAGTGTGAGTTTCACTGGAGCAACAAGTTTTTTTTGTTTATCTTTTCTGGTAGTTCTTCCTAGTAGTGCGTCCCTTGAGATCCTAGTAGTGAGATTCCTATATACCCGTTCCAGAGAGACCCTGATAAATAATTAGTGTATCCCGATGGATTGAGGACATTGAAGGGGGAACATTCCTTGGGTTAGCCCTGATAAAAGAATGAGACAACCCAATGTACTAAGAGCAATGAAGGGGGTACATTCCTTGGGTTGGGCAAGTCAAGAGGAAGAGAGATGGTGGAAATCGAGATAGTTGTAGGAGAATGTCAGTGGGTTATGTATCTATATTTCGGGGCTGAAGTGCCCATGTATCTATGTTTTGGGGCAAGAGTGCCTATGTATTTATATTTAGGCTAGAATTCTATGTGATTTTAGGATAGAAAGCCTATATGTTGATTAAAGGTTGGAGAGCTTGAATGTGTAATTGTATGTACACTGTATGTTGTTGTGCACCGAGGAAAGTGAAAACATAAGGGGGAGAGAAATATAACATCCCTAGTTTTAATCCTTGTAAATTATAATGTAATTATATAAATGTGAATTAGGCTGGTAAGTTGATGTGTTAGGGAAAAGACCCTGTATTGATTTAATGTGGTCGAGGGACGAATTGAATATTATGTGCACTAAAATAATTAATAAAAGTATTAATCGTTGGTTTTGATACGAGAGGGGAAAATATTATGGGGGGCTATGATTCCACAAGAGAAGGGGGTCCAAGGGGGAGTATTCATGCATATTAATTCAACCCACATTCTTGAATTATTATCATTGTGTATAACCTTCTATTTGTTGTTGAGTGTTTCCAAAGCCAATCATTTAACTCATGTAAGAGGGTGGGTGTGAGGAGTCACTTCCCATAGTTATTGGGGAGCATGGGATGAAGTACAATCATCTTTGGGAAGAGTGAGAGTCAAACAAACAAGGGAGAAGAAGGGAAATCTGTATGTAGAAAGGGGACAATTTTTACTGGCATATTTTGGGCAACAAGGGAGGAGTTGAGTTTTGGGAAGAGAACCAACCATGTTGTGTTTGAAGAAGGAAACCATTATTAGGTCGTGGTTATGCTCAAAAAGAGTCTTTTGTGCCTGTAAAACAAGTTGTAAGCATGTAGTGTATTTTCCTATTGAGGAAATGACTCAAGAGCCTTGTGAAGGCTACTATGAGAACTCCTAAAGCAGTTGAGAGTTCCTAGAGTCCCCAATTGAGATATTCTTGGCCAACCGAGTGCACTAGAGGCCCTGATAAATGAATGGTACATCTGGAGGGACTGTGAACAATGAAGGGGGTACATTCATTGGGTAGTGCAGGTTGCAGGGAAGAGAGATCTAGTGGATTGGAATTTTTGTAGGAGTAGAACATGGGTTTGTGGGCTGCTTTGTGTGGAGAGTGGATAGCCATAGGGCCGGATCTCCTTGTAGACTCATAGCCTCAGCTCAGAGGTGGCCTACTGTTGAAAGAGAATGAACAACAATTTCTATGGCTGGGAGGTTCAACCTTAGCACACAACTAGTTGCTTATTTATTAACATATAAGTTCTTTGTTATGTTCTTATGTTTATTTTGTTGTGCAAATGGTTTATATGAATGCTATGTGGTTGTTGGTTTTATTGAACAGTTGCATTCATGTTTTAGTATATGTTTTTAGATGAATTTAGAACTGTGGTATTGGTCATTTGGTTAAATCTATGTGTCATATGTAGTTGGTAAGCTAAAATAAATTAATTAGGTATAAAATCTTAATTTTAATGTGTTTTCTACATGTAAGGTGCCTCAGTTGGGTTGAGGCACGTTACATGTGCAACAAACAAGAAAATTTAAGTTTTGGAAATAGTCAACAAAATGATCGAAGACACAAATTTACACAACTAGGAATCTCACCCTACAAATATCGACCAAGACAAAGCTCTCAAGAAGCATGTATTTCATTAGTCTTTTATATTATGTAGAACAATATTAATATTATGTGTCTTTTATATAATATACACTAAAGGGAGCTTTTTGGAATCCTTTGTGAAGGATGGTTTGGAAATTTTTGTACTAGACACATTATTTGCTAGTAACGTTGTTTTTTGTCAAGAGACAACTATATTTTTGTATTACTCTACTTTCCAACTTGACTACAACGTATTTTTAATACAAAAATCAAGCATTCATGTTAAATCGTTTTTCACCATCAATCGGGTAGAACTATGACTCTCAACAAAATTCTTATCAAACTTAGAAAATAATTTCCGCAAGAAAGAAAGTGGGGTTGCCCACTTATTAAGTTACTCCTTTAATTTCAATAACTATAAATAACGAGTTCACATGCTTATTGTAATGTCCCCACTATAATCCCCAGTTTAATTAATTTTTGATGTGGATATAATGTATGGTTGTGTCCAAGTGATGTATATGCAAAATGTATTTATGAATTTTAATAAATAAAATGTGATGCCAGATATTGGGGGATATGGACAAATATGAGGGAAAATTAATACACAAGAGAGGGGAATGTCTAGAAGTATCTAAGAGGGTCCCAAGGGGGAAATTATTCATGGGTATTAATCCAAAACTACATTCTTGAATTTTATTATGATTATGTATTAAACTTCTATTTTATATTTGAGTGTGGAAGAGCCTAATCATTGAATTCATGTAAGAGGGTGGGTGTGAGAAGTCACATCACATAGTTATTAGGAGCATGGGACTGAGTACAATCAGTTTGGGGAAGATTATAAGTCAAACAAGCAAACCAAAGGAAAGAAAAAAAATTACGGCAAAGGGGGAAATTTTTAGATAGTCATTTTTTTCGGTGAACAATAAGCAAAGAACAAAAAGAAAGGGCACTGGAACTAGAGAAACCATGGAGGGAGAATTGTAGAGAATTTGTGGATATAAAGACCGAAGAAGCATGTTTTCAGACTTGCAAAAGAACCAAGTTGTCAGGCCTAGAGATTGAACTCCTGTGAGAGTTGTAATAGAGAAACAAGCTTGTTTGTTGTTGTTTGCTGATAGCTTTCCTAGAAATGAGCTCCCTTGATTTTCCCAGTAGTGAGATTCATATTTACATGCGCCAGATGTAGAAATTTCAATACAAATTAAGTATTTCCTGCGATTCTCCTGATCTAACAATTACGCCATTGTTAAATACATAATCGCTTCTACTATTATTCTTGCGAAAAATTAAACCACGATCACAACCACAATCACAAAGTGAAATATCAATAACACATAACACATAAGTTTTACCGGGAAAGCGTAAAGCTAAAAACCCCACTATCATATATTATGTATTTCATGAATCATGAAACAATCTCATACAAAACTCCAATCCAAGAGATCTCAGTACAATACAATCATCTCACACTATCATACACAAATCAACAAATACATGTGCCAATTCCTGTGTCCAGACAGCTTGCCTCCTCTGCACAATCTCTGCAATTTGAATTCTCACAAACAAATCATTAACGAATTGCCTAGTTTGCACATGCTCATAAGCATATCCACTGCATGTGTGATCAAATCACAACTGATAGCCAAACTATCCCTTTCACCTGCTATCTCAATTGGGTCTCCACTGGAACTGACATGCATGTAGTTAACCGTGGTGAATCTTCAGTTGCATGTGAGTTCACTGATTAACTGAACTCTCACTAGTGCATGTTTAGTTACAACTAGTACAACTGATCTTAACTCACTTAACTACACTTATGATTCTGTTACAAATCCAACTCACTCAGTTATGAATGAAATAATAGATTAATATTTATTATCTAATTTATTTAAGGGAAAAGTAAATTAGACACATGTTTCTTGTTGACTTTTCAACACCAGAGAGACCCTGATAAATGATTGGGATGCCTAATGGATTGAGAGTAGTGAAGGCCCAAGGCATACATTCCTTGGGTTGGGTAAGTCGAGAGGAAGAGAGCTGGTGGAAAATTAGGATAATTGTAGGAGAATACTAGTTGGTTGTGGGATTTTTCTAAGTTGTGAGTGGATAGTGAGAGACCAACCCGTTTTGTGTATTTCTAGCCCCAACTCAGGGGTAAATTGTTGTTGATATTTGGAACAACAAGTCTATGGTGGGTGGAATGTCTGTCCCAAGAATTTGGTTGCACAACTGATTTAAAAGATAAGTGTTTTATCTATTATATTTATGAGCTTAATGGCCATGCATTCACTTTTTCTTTAATAAGGATTTATATGATTGTGTTTGAGTTATTTAAACTACATTCATGTTGATTTTAGCACGATGTAGATGCATTTAATTAACGATATCATAAAATAGTTAAATATATGTGTAATTCATAGTTGGTAAGCTACATGAAGTTAGTTAGCAAAAACAATTTAATTTATATGTAATTCTGCATAGTAATGGACCTCATTTGGGCTAGGGGTATGTTATAGATTGGTATTAGAGCTTCTGGCTCAACACTGGGCCAGTATGGGCCAAGAACCAATGTGAATTAATGATAAAATTTGAGGTTAGATATTTTGGATATGTGACAGATTTGGGGAAAATGATGAATTCCAGAGTGAAATCCTCAAATTAATAAATGATTCAGTTTGAAATATGCCTTAGAACCCTCTCAAAGATGATCAAGAGCCTTAATTTGAAGGTTGCAGAGTTAAAATTCGACTTAGAAGGTCAATTTTTGTGTTTTAATGGATGTTGAAGAAGTTGGGTTAAGTTTGATAGATTGACAACTGAGATCCCTTTGATTTTGAGATCAATGATCCATACTCATCGTAGATCGACTCAAAAACTTATTCATTTTTTGTGGTTTGGAAAGTGAAGTAGATCGACGATCTAGATTTGTTTTTGGCGGTTTGGAAAGTGAAGCAGATCAATGACCATGATTCATTTTCGGACATTGGCGAAGTTAAGAATATACAGTCGAGATTCATCAACAGAGTTGGGAGAAGTATGTTGGATCGATGGTCGTGATCATTTTAACTGGGAGATAAAAATGATAGATTCATCCTAGATTTTGGTTGAAAAATTGCTAAGTATCGGATTTTAGTGAAATTCATGGGAAAAATTGGTTTTCCAAGAGAAATCATTGATGGTCGATGGTCAGATCAATGAAATTGGTGAAGTGTTTGATTCAACCAAAGGAAATTGTCGATCGCTAATGATCAAGTTAGCGAAATTTGTGAGGTGTTTGGTTCATCAAAGAAAATTTCTCAATCACTAATGAAGGGAAATATGGTGATGACATGTCATGCCACGTCAAAATCCAAGTGCCATGCCACGTTAGTTGAGTTGTCATGTCAACATCCACAAGTCATGTCACATCAGCCAGGAAATGACCAATCATCGATGTCCGATGATCGGGTTGACAATATTGGCGAAGTGTTGGGTTCGACCAAGAGAAATTTTCGATGGTTGATAGTCAGGTTGATAGAATCTATGTAGAGTTTCATACGTCCAAGAGAAATTGTCAATTGTTGATGGAGTTTGAATCAATGGTCCATATCACTTTCCGATTTATGCTCGATGATGGAGATTCATCTGTGGGCCTGGAGAATGTTTAAAATATCAATGAATAAGATTACTCCCAATTTTAAGATCATCAAAGTTTATTGAAAGACTATTATAATAATAAACCAATTGATTTTCTACGAAATTTTAATATTTTTGAAGGTCATCAACTTGTAGGGGCATTTTGAGACCCTAAACGATGTTTTTAGGTAGTCAAAATCGAGAAAATTATGTGTACCTTTGGTACACACAGTCTCTACTACTTAAAATGAAAGAACTCATAGAGATATTTCCAGTGAACTATTTTAGGCGCAAAACATAGCTTGTATAAGAAAGTTATAGCTGAAACAACGCAGGGTATATTTCTGACCCCAATTTATTTCCAGAGGATATAACTCCTTGCTCAAAGGTCAGTTTGGGGCATAAGAGTAGTCTATAGAAAGCTAATGAACCATAGCAAACAACCATGGAACCGGGCATGTAAAATGTGAAGAGGAAGAAGACACTTGTAGCATACAGGTATAAAAATGGGAAAACAATTTAAAACTTCCTCATACCATAACTTTTAACTTGCAACTCAGATTTAGGAAATTAGATAGTCGATGGAAAGGTATTGAGGAGGAAAAGCCATTTGTCCACCTAAAATTTTGAATTGAACACTGTAATTTTCTTAGAAAAATAATAAAACCATTTTTGCAGTAGTAAAAATAGAGCAATGAGTGGAAATTGCAACTTGAGAATGTTGCAACTTTTTGCTTAGAACTCAGAATGAGGCATGAGTACAACCATTGGAAATTTGTTTCAAAGAAGAATGTGTCTAAGGAATCACATTTTGAATAACTGCATTATGTTATTCATAAATTGAGATGAAGAATAAATTGTATTCTAATTAATGAAATGTTTTATAGTATGCATGTTTTAACAATAATTATTACATGCACATTTATTGCAGAATTAGAGGTACAAGAAAACAATTTTGGTTCTTGTATGAGAATTTGGGTTATGGAAGATGCCTAGGGATCTTACAACCATGAGGAGGAGGTCATAGGACTACATATTAGCATGATAAATGCTGAGATGGATTCTAATGGAAGAAGAGGAAGGCAAGAGCTTACAAAGAGAAGTGTGGAGCTATAAGATGGATAATGAAAGGATTATGAAGGCTCAAGAAGAGATACTTCATAGTATGAATATTTTGTAGGTGCAAGACAACAAATACTTTGGCACAAATGAAGCAACTAGTGCTAGACACGTGACCACATCCAGATCCTATAACAGAAGGGATGATCATGGGAATGACAAGAAGTCAAGCACTTTGAGAAAGCACCATCGTTCCCTATAGAAATCCACTAGGAGAGCTCATGCAAGTTTATGGATATGGAGCATCCAAAGCATGTCTCATGTCAGGAGGAAGAGAAGAAGGCCTGAGGCAGACATATAGCAAGGTGAACTCAGAAAATCAAGCTCCCAACTTTCAATGGTGAGCATAGAAAGGGAGAAGAGGTCAAGGCATGGATGTTGGAAATGAAGAAGTATTTCCATCTACACGATTACCCTATGAGAAAGGAAGATGGAGACTAGTTTTCCAAAAAGCTTGGAATGATAAAATGAAGGGTAAAAAGGATCAAAGATGGCGTAAATGTTTTAACCTACCCTTTTTCAAGAACAAATCACAAGAAAATCAACAAGGAAAGTCAATCCAAAATGAGCTCATGATGTCAGATTCATTTGGGAAAAGGCCAAGGAAGTAACTTGTACAATGTTGGGGATGTGAGGGAAATCACTTATATATCAAACGCCTTCACAAAGGAGAAATAATGAGGACTATCCACAACATTTAGGAGGTTGAAATAGTGGAAGACATGGGAGGAAACATGCCAAGGATTTATGCAACCTTGGACAACAAGCAAGCATAATATTAATACCCCATGATTGACGTGGAAGGTGAGATTGATAACCAACACATAGCAATTTTAATTGATTCTAGAGATAGCCATAGTTACATAAACTCTAATATTGTTGAAATATTTCGCTTGCAAAGGAGAAAGAATAAGAAATCGTGGTTAGTTCAGTTATCCACATGATATAAGATGAAAATCATTGAGTTGGTTAAAGATTGTCCAATCGACATGAATGGACATAGCACAAAGGTAGATGTGAACATCATAACGGTTCATATTATTGTCTAATTGATATGGATTGGTTGGAAAAACACCATACTGTGCTAGATTGTTACAATAATACAATCACATGCCTTGATGAAGAAGAGAAGTAAGGAAAGGTTCAAGGAATTCCAAGAGCTGTAGTTGTTAGACACATGTTATCCATGTGGTTGAAAAAGGGTTTTAGGAAGGGATGTCAAGTTTTTGTAGCCCATATGAAAGATGAAACCAAAGATATACTGCCAAGTATTGAAGACCATTCAATCTTGAAGGATTTTGGAGATGTTTTTGGGGATATTCTGAAATTTCCATCAAAGAGAGACATTGATTTCTCTATTGATTTGGTGCCAGGAGCTTCCCCAGTGTCCAAGATACCTTGCAGAATGGGCACACTAGAATTGAAGGAGTTGGAGATGCAACTTGAAGAACTGTTAAAGATGTTAGAATATGAAGGATTGTGCTCATTTTACCATTGAAAATACCCTTGTCACCCAAGCATATGCCGAAGCCACCCTCCGAGCACCTTGACCTTGACAAAGAAGAATACCGGTAGCAATCAATAGCCAAGCAAGGCTAATGCACCAAGAAAGAATAGAAACCAAGATGATCAGATAGTCCCACCCCAAAACTAGCGCAACACCTTCCCCATTAACTTGTGCACAAAACTACCAACTGCAGTGTGCAGAAACTGCTCTCTGCAATTCTGAGAAGTGTGAATAATGAGAACTGGTGCCCTGTACTTATAGTGGTTTGGTAGACTTATTGGGGTTGACTTCTCCTTCTGGGTACTATTTAATTCATATTAATTATATTTCTACAACAGACATCTCGTCTAGGGTTTCATTTACTTCTTTGCTTCCTTCCAGAATATTCTAATCTCGTCATAGGTCACAATAGAGGTGCATACCTCCCGAAGCTACCATAATATCAACACTCCCTCCTAGCTAGGGAGGTATGGTCTTGAGCACAAACAGACCATTCAACTGGTAGTATCATGAGCACTGTCATTATTATCCAACTGGATAATCTCCTATGACAACTGGTACAATATCAATTGATAGAACACACCTATGTTTATTCAAGGTAGTACGCAACTAATCAAACCATGACACATAGTCACAAACAGTGGAACGAATCCACCACAGTAGTATATCTCTACTGTCTGGAGACAGGAAGTCTCCATAACAATCATCTGATGCCAACCTGCATAGAAAAATATTGTTAAAATAAACTGAATCATCTGGGCCAATCTTTCACTCACGTCTGTGAGATATGAAAGAATATCTTCCCTCAGAGTAGAACAATGAGATATCTGGACTATTCTTCTCAAACAAGGAAGAATAATTGTCCTGTCTTCTAAACCTGGACCATTCCCCACCCTGGGCCATTCTTCCTACACTAATCAAAGTCCACCCTGGAGAGAATGTATAAACCCTAAGGAATGTCTGTCCTTGATTGCTAAGCCTGGACCATTCCCCACCCTGGGTCATTCCTCCTACACTAATCAAAGTGCACCCTGGAGAGAATGTATAAACCCTAAGGAATGACTGCCTGGACCATTTCCTCTGTTAACAACAAGAGGAAAAGACTGTCCTGCATCAACCTCCAAAGCAGACCATTCCTCATGTTAACCACAATGAGAAATCGTTGTTTGGCGAGGCATGCCAGTCTTCTTGAGTAACCCTCAAGAAGAGAGACTGTCCTAGACCACTCCCCATGTTAACCACAATGGGAAGTCATTGTCTATGATACATCAACAATCTGGACCATTTCCCATGTTAACCACAATGGGAAATTGTTGTTCGTTAGAAAATCTCAATCCACTTTTCGAACAGGAAAGAATTAGTCCAATCTGGACTATTTTTCAATCACAAAGATAAATGTTTCAATAATATTTTTCAACAATGTTTTTCAATAATATTTTAGTGCTCCCTCCTAACCTGGAGAGTCTTCCCTTTCAACTAAGGGAGTTATTTCCATGATCCCCATCTTCTCTCGAAAATATGCAAACTTTATCCTGGATAGAGGTTTTGTCAGAATGTTTGTTGTCTGCTCGTCAGTGGGGATATACTCGATATTTACCTCTCCTTCCTGGGCTTGATCTCGAATAAATTAATATTTGATCTCAATGTGTTTCGACCTTTCATGAAACACAGGTTGTTTTGATAATCTTATACAACTCTGATTATCACAATATATTATGGTCAATTATGGATTTTGATCAAATAAATCAGAGATTAACTTCCTTAACCATATTGCTTCAGTGCATGCTTCACATGCTGCCATATACTCTGCTTCTTCTTTGTTGAGTGTGACAGAATTTTGTTTCCTATTGCCCCAAGATATCATAGGGAGCCCAAGATGAAACACATACCTGAAGTGCTCTTTATGTCTTCTGCACTTCCTGCCCAATCAAAGTCTGTGAATCCATGAAGTTGAATATTGTTGGATGCAGTATATCTCAAACCATAGTTTATTGTTCCACGAATATATCTTAATACATGCTTTGCAACTATCCAATGCTCATGCCTTGGTTGCACCTGGAATTGGCTTAGTGTATTCACGACAAAGAAAATGTCTGGTCGAGTATTTACCAAATACATCAATGACCCAATTAGTTGCCGATATAGAGATGGATCTACTAGATCAGAATCTGGAACTTTCACTTTTCTTATATCCGAATTCATGGGGGTGTCCATGGACTTACAATCCATCATTCCAAATTTCTGAAGGATCTTTATTGCGTACTTTCCTTGTCCAAGGAATAATTCACCACGCTTCTTCCATACTTCTAGTCCCAAGTAATAGTGCATGAGACCTAGATCTTTCATATCAAATTCAGAAGCTAATTCCTTATTGCATTGAATAATGAGAGACTCTTCACCTGTTATGAATAGATCATCAACATATAGTAGTAGGATTACAGGTGCATTGTCCACGACTTTATAGTAAAGGTTTGGATCTACATGACTCTTGGAG